>JBAMCF010000820.1:0-119143 GCA_037075285.1 Drosophila lutescens | reverse complement strand
GAGGATGGTTGGAGAATTATGCGGAGGATGTTGGTTGAGAAAGACGGCTGGAGTGTTCTCCTGGCAGAAGAACCACCTTGGTCACGGGACGCTTAATAATCCTGCGTGCCGTGAGAATGCTGACGACACGGACATTGCCGTCAGCCCCCGGAAAGACAGAGTCGATTCTGCCAAGGCGCCACTCATTCGAGGGCAGATTGTCCTCTTTGACGACTACCATGTCGCCAACGCGGAGATTTGCGGTCGGGGACTGCCACTTGTTACGCTTGTGGAGCTCTTTAAGATACTCCTCCTTCCATCGAGCTTGGAATTGTTGATGGAGCGCCTTTAAGTGTTGCCACCGATTCACAATGGACTTGGATTCCCCTTCTAACTCGGGTTCCACTATGGACAGAAGAGGTCCGCCGACTAGAAAATGCCCTGGTGTCAACGCCAAGAGATCAGTAGGATCTTCAGACATAGGAGAAAGCGGTCGGGAATTTAGACAAGCTTCAATTTTCGCTAGGAGGGTTGAAAGCTCTTCAAAGGTGTACTTTCGAGTAGCGGTGGACTTGTAAAACAAGGGTTTGAAGATTTTGACACCAGCTTCCCACAGGCCTCCCATATGGCGTGCCCCCGGAGGAATGAATTGCCAGTTGAGCTGCTGATGACTTTACGCATCAGTCACAGACTCCTTTACGGCTTCTAGAAAATCTCGGGAGAGCAGGGCGGCAGCTCCGACAAAGGTTTTCCCATTGTCGGACTGCACTTGACGGGAACAACCTCTTCTGGATACGAACCGAGCGAAAGCGGCGAGAAATTTCTCGGTCGTCAGATCGGATGTAGGCTCTAGATGGATGGCCTTTGTAGAGAAACACACGAAAACCAACACATACCCTTTTGTAATTAGGCAAGCTCTGCCTGTGTAATTTTTGATGTCAGCGTAGTCCATCCCTGTGTACGTGAATAGCCGGGAGAAAGAGACTCGCTCTTTCGGAAAACTCCCCATCATCTAAACTTGCAGTCGCTTCTTATGAATCACGCAGACCTTGCAGGAGTTAATAACGGCCTTTACCAAGTTCTTTATTTTCGGAACCCAGTATCTTGACCGGGTGAGAGGTACGACTAACTGGTTACCTCCGTGCAACGTTATGAGATGCGTAAAGTTTACCAGTAGTCGGGAGAGTGCACATTCGTAAGGGAGGATTATCGGATGTCGTTCGTCATATCGCAAGTTTTCAGAGGCCGTTATGCGGCCGCACGCCCTTATAAGCCCTTTCTCATCTAGAAAAGGGTTTAAGGAGAGGATGGAACTTGTCGCAGACACAGGACGCTTTTGACTCAAGCAGCGATATTCATTTGCAAAATATCTGCGCTGAGTGCTGATGACCATGAGTCGTTCAGCGGCGACAAGTTCTTGGGCCTGCAGACGGACTTCCGGAATCGATGACTGTTTTCTAGATCGTTGGACAAAACGGTGGACATACGCTAGGACCCGTAAAGCCCTATTTAGCTTGGAAAAGCGATCAAGGATGTCTTCTGTCGGAATGGACGCCACATGGGCCTTGACAGGACGCCTTTCCACTTCGGTCACCTGTAAGTCGGTGCTTTGGGAAGGCCACTGATCTCGTGGCTTTGACAACCAAGTTGGTCCATGCCACCAAAGGGAGTTGTCGACCAGTTCTTGTAGAGGCACTCCCCGACTGGCCAAGTCAGCTGGATTGTGATCGGATTGAACATGTGCCCAATTGGCTGCCTCCGTGGACTGGGTAATCTTTGTTACCCGATTGGCAACGAACGTTGTCCATTGGCATGCTGGTTTGGCTAGCCATGCAAGCACAATCGTGGAATCGGTCCAACAATGGAGTTTCGAGGACAGCATTGGCAAATGGGGGAGGATGGATTCAGTCATCTCGGATAGCAATAGAGCTCCACACAGCTCTAGCCTGCGAAGCGACACAGTTTTGACTGGCGCCCCGCGCGTCTTGGCCGTAAGAAGATGCACTAGCGTCGTGTGCCCCATTTCTACGCGTACATAGATCGCAGCACCATACGCCTTTTGAGAGGCGTCACAGAATCCATGATGTTCTACTCGGAACTCTGGGCGGAAGGAAACCCATCTGGGAATTCGGACTTGATCTAGGACCGAGTAGCTTTGGAGAAAATCACGCCACTTTTGGCACAGTTCAATTGGGAGTTCATCATCCCACCCTAGATCATGAAGCAAGATCTCCTGCATGAAAATCTTAGCACAGACCACGAAAGGAGCGAGCCAGCCTGCTGGATCAAACAGCTTGGCGATTTGGGAAAGAACATGTCGTTTCGTGAGCGTAGCTTCGTTGGATAGCTCTGGAGGGGCGAAGAAAAACTCATCGGATGTTGCTTTCCAACGGACTCCGAGAGTTTTCGCCGTAATATCCGTATCTATTTCGAGGAAATCGGCGTTTAACAGATGATTGGTTTCGATATGAGCCAGAACTTCTTTATGGTTGGAGGTCCACTTCCTTAATGGAAAACCAGCCGAATCGAGGCCACTCTGCAACTCGCGAATGGTAAGGTGAGCCTCTTCTGCAGAGTCAGCTCCCGAAAGGACATCATCGACGTACATGCAACCACGAATAACTTTACTCGCCCTTGGATGGGTTAGTTGTACGTCGGTCGTCAGCTGTTGCAGGACCCGAATTGCCAGAAACGGTGCACAATTGACCCCAAACGTAACAGTTTTTAGCTCAAAATCTCGAATGTATCCTTCTCTATTGCGGAATAAGATACGTTGGAACGCTGTCTGCTTCGGATCTACCCAGATCTGCCGGTACATTTTTTTTTGATATCAGCACTGTACACATATCGGAAATATCGCCACTTCAGGATCTGGATGGTTAGATCGGACTGTCGGACCGGGCCAGCATGAAGGATATCATTTAAGCTGATCCCATTGTCTGAAGGGCTGGAGGCGTTGAATACCACTCGAAGTTTGGTGGTCGTACTCTCCGGTTTTAACACCGCGTGGTGTGGAAGATAATAACACGCTGAATCGTGGGTAGGAGGGACTTCTCTCATGTGGTTTAGGTCGAGATATTCTTGAATCACTGAGTCGTACTTGGATTTTAGCGTACTGTCCCTTTTTAGCCGCTGCTCGTTTCTTAAGAATTGAGCCAAAGCCAGGGATCTGGAATGTCCTAGGGAGCATTTCATGTTCTCAGGATCTCGGAACGGAAGACTCACGACATACCTGCCGGTGTTGTCTTTTGAGGTGGTCCGAAGGAAATTACCCTCACAGATCACGTCGGATTATTTTGCCACCTTTACTGGCAGATCCTCCACCTCCCAGAATTTGGTGAGGAGTTTATCGAGGGACGCTTCGTACGTGTGCGCAACATGCGTAGAAAAGGATGAAATTCGATCTTGCCTCGGAGCGGGTACTGGTCCTGTTAGAATCCAGCCGAAAATGGTCTCTTGACCGAGAAGGGAGCCACAGATGTTCGCTTGGGTACCGCTTAGTAGAATGGATGGAAGTATATCGGCCCCGATTAGAAGATCTATTTGTGCGCATTAGAGCGCAAACCTTGGATCCGCTAGTGGAAGTTCGGGAAGATCTCGCAGGAAATGTTGCGGAAGCGGACATGAGGGAAGATTTCCGGCTATTTGCGGAAGCACGTAGGCAGTGGTGTTAAACTGCAAACTAGGCCGGGTCGGGGAACGAATCGTAAATTGGCAGAGCTTTTTAGTCTCAGCGGAGACCGTTTGATTAAGCCCTGAGACCAGTGCTTGGATAACCTGGAAAGGCAGCTTAATCAGGTTGAAAAGGCGCTTAGTAATGAAGGTCGCCTCAGATCCGGAGTCTATTAAGGCTCGCGCTTGGTAATTGGAACCCTGATGGCATATATTAATTATGGCGGTGCCTATAATAATAATTTTGAAGTGTTGGCTGCGTGCCACTGGCAGCCGAGGGACCGGGAGTATTTGGTCTGGATCTGGGCGTTGGCGTTGGATTTGCGCGCGCTGGGGATGGGCTGCCTCGGTGTAGGATGGTGTGATGGCGGCCGCGGCACGTGAAGCAGTCGCGCAGCTGATGTGTCCGCGCAAAGCAGTTCAAACACAGCTATTTCCGTTTGATATAGGCGATGCGTTCGTTGGTCGACCGTCATCCGGAGAAACTGGGCGCAAGTGCGTATTGGATGGTTTTATCTATTACAGAGATCGCACCCTCTAGGTTGTCGAGGTGTTACCCTTGTCTCATAAGAATTTAATCTCCGAGACGCCGCGTTGGATGTGGATGCCCTGGGCTGAGTCTGACTAGAACCAGATGGTCGTACATCATCTATGGCTTCTAGTGTTCTGTGACGCTCTGTTAGGAAAACGTTCAGCTCATGCCACGTAGGGATCTCGGCTTTGTTGTGAAGGGACTGCTTCCATAGGGAAAGCGTAAGCTTTGGGAGTTTGGATGAGCACATATACACCAAGAGGCAATCCCAAGTTTCGACCTGAATACCGGACATTTCTAACGCCGTAAGGCACCCCTGGATGGTACTTTGAAGTTCTTTCAAAGCTGACCCAGACTCCTGTGTGACGGACGGCACATTGAAGAGTATCTTCAATTGACTGTTTACTAACAATCGCTTGTTTTCTAAACGCTCAGTGAGGTTATCCCACGCTGAGCGAAAGCCATCGTTAGTAAGTGGTGAATTTGCAACTATATTGTGAGCGTCGCCCCTCGTCTTAGCATTAAGATGGAATAATTTCTCGACAGGAGTGAGTCTAGGATTGTTGATGTAAATTGCCGTGAATAGATCCCTGAAGGTTGGCCAACGAAGATAATCGCCGGTAAAAACCTCGGTATCGCACGGCGGAAGGTGACAGCATGACGGAATGTATGTCTGAGGAGGCTCCGCTGGTGTGGAGGTAGATTGCGGAATTTGCGGAGTTTGCGCTATTTGGTCTGCTATTTGGGCGCCGCACCTTTCGTACGCGCTGTAGCAGTAACCGTACTTAGCCTTGAGAACTGGCAAGCTGTCAGCTGCGCTTTGTCCGGCTGCTACAAGGCACGCGGTACATGCATCGTACTCTTTTTTGATGCGGACCCATACCTCTCGGATTTCGTCTCGGCGAATATTGAGGATGGGTAACGTAGGAGGGACCGCCGAGGGAATATTTATTCGCGATTCCAATTCGGACAGTCGATCCGAGACTTCAATAAATTGGTTTAGGGCGAGTTCGGCAGCCGTTGCAACCATTTTTGTGCTGGCTCGTGTGGTTCTTTCGATTGGAGAAGGGGCCTTTTTGGGAGGTGGTGTCTTTACCTTTTTAGGTGTGGGCGCCTGTACAGTGATTTTTGGTATTTTCGGTGATGGAACAGGGGATAGTTTGTTAGAACTTTCCCTGGACATACCAAACCAGGATGCTGTTAGGATGGAATGGGCGCGCTGATATCTCGGACAAAAATCAGAGAACCAATTACGGACTCACTTATGGACTGGAGGAAATAGGGTATCGACCGGCAAAAAATAGTCGATATGCGTGGCTGAATTATTGTGAAAAATATTCCCAAGGCTATTGGTGGAACGATGGAACAAAAATGGAAAAAAAACCAAAAAAAAAACTAAAAATAAAATACTGAAAAATAAAATACTGAAAAATATTGTTCTTGATGAAGTATCTTTCGTTTAGTATTTTATAAGGGGTGGATGGCCGAATTAGGATGGGATTGGATGTCCCCGGCAGTGTATGGAGATTGTTAGTATTTTTCTCTATTTAAAAAAAACTATTCGGAGACAAACAAAAATACTTTGCAGTGGTGTGCGGATGGTATTTTTTGTAAATTTTATTTTTTCTCCCCAAAAGAAAAATAAATCATATAGATATATGGATATACCAAACTCAATAAATAAATAAAAATACTGGAATAGACGCGTTAACTAATAAATTCGGATGCAAATCGGGAACAATTTCATAAATGGATTCCTATGGTTTGGTCGATGTCGACAATATTTTATTTAATATTTTTGGAACTCTAACGATGAGGGATTTTCTCTTTTTTAATTCTCAGTATTTATTTAAAAATTTATTAGAATTGAGCTTGGTCTTTTATTTGGATTTTCATTTTATTTATTTATTTATTTGGAATGGCTCGGAATAAAGAGCACTTGGAACGTTGGATAACACAAATGCCCAAAATGATCTCGTGCATAAAGCCCCTTTTGCGGGCTATGTATGAGAAATTCTGGAATGCGCGGGAATTTCGGGAATTCGCATGTATGAATGTGTAAATTAGAGCCCTGCACGAGTATACTCGAAATGCCCTTTGACTCAAATTTCATAAAAACAGTTCGAGTAAATCAGCTCATAGAAATTTTCGGATCAAGTAGCTCAGCTCACACATTTTTACGTTGAGCTGTTTGTTTGATTGAAAAAAAGCAAGTATAGTAGATCATAGATCATGTTTAGTAGATCAAGTATCCGAACATACCTAAAAAATGTTATGTAGGAACAGAGCTCAAAAGTGTTATGTAGGTACAGAGCTCAACAATGTTATGTAGGAACAGATCTTATGTTGGAAAAGCAATCTGATTGAAGAAATTCGGGGAATATTATATTGCTTAATATTTTAATTAATTTACTTATAGCAGTTCAACGTTTCTTATTTTGGCTAATAAGTTGTTTTGATGTTATAAATTTGTATTTATTTGTATTACAGTTTAAGAACATTATTTCCTTTATCATTTCTGGATTTGTTGCAAGCATTGCGCTTCTCTGAAATAAGATTTCCAGCCAAAGAAAAGGATCTTTCAGATGAAGCACTGCTTGCGGGGGTTCCAGAACTTGGCAGCTTGCCTTAAATAATAATGGGAATTGGTTTTTATTGGTTACCCACCACTTCTGATGCACAGCATACAATTTCGAGATTTGTCTTGAAACAGTAGTTGGGTGCGGAAGCACAGAAGTCGCCTTTAAATTCTCACCTAACTTCGATCCGAGTCTTATTAATGCATCCGCCATTTTTAAAAGGCCTGAGTCTGCTAATAGCTCAAAAGGCCGACAGGGTGTGTGCTTAAGTTATGTGCCTCAACCATTTGTAAACCGATTCTTAAACTTTTTCATTTGTCTATTTCATCATCAGTTTTTCCAACTATCTGGAAGGACTCTTTCATTATTCCACTCCACAAAAAGGGTGCGAAGGTGGATGCCCAGAATTATAGAGGTATTTCTAAATTGTCGGCAATTCCAAAAGCCTTTGAACGTATTATCACTTCTCATTTGCAACATTTATGTTCCTCGCTAATATCACCGTGTCAGCATGGTTTCGTTAAGCGAAGATCGACTACCACCAACCTACTTGAATTGTCATCTATTGTAATTAATGGATTTAACAATAAAATGCAGACCGACGTTATATATACAGATTTCAGTAAAGAAATTAATTTGAACTTAATTTTTGAATTTAATTTATTTTTCACTGCTCACTAACTTTTTTTTTTCCACTGTACGCTTGACTTTTTATTTGCACACTTTTATTTGGATTTACATTTTTTAATTTCTTCGATTTGATTTTGGATGTATTTTCAATGGATGTACGGCCAAATGCGAATATGAAACTTGTACATCAATATGCATACGAAAAGGAATTGGAAAATAGGCAATATGGCCGCACGTTAAAGGAGACGAAAATATAAAAGACGGAATTGGAATTGTAATTTACTAACTGCCGTTGTCGGATTAAATCGGACTTGGATTTTAGACAAATCGCACAGAAAGTCAAACGAATTATGTTTTCGGATGGCGGCAGCTTCCGTGGTCGTTGCGGCTGTTGCAAGTAGCTGTGGGGGAGATATAAAACACTCGGCGATCGCGACGATAGGAAGAAAAAAAGAGAACACTTGACTTTATTTTCGGTTATTGCGACCGGCCGGGCGATATATTCAATTCAATGCGTACAAGAGAACTAACTTAAGCCTAGTTGAGCGATGCGCTTCAAAGCGCAGCGGAGAGATTTCGGGAGCGGGGGCGGGAGAGCCTGGAATCGCAAGCGTCCAGTGCGGGAGAGCCTGGAATCGCTAGCATCCAGTGCGGGCGAGTAGGCACTCGCAACGAGGGAAGAGCGGGCAATTTAAGAGAGGGGAAAAGCGGCGTAAACAAATTGTTTAAATGAGTTCCTATAAAATTATTTAATTGTTTAAGGGGGGGGGGAGGGTCTTGCAAAAAAAAAGTTCGACTTTTTTTTTAAATTTTTTTCTTGTAGATTAACATCTTAAGATTATACAAAAAAAAGTTGTAAGTCAGTCGGACAAAAAGTTTAGAAGTTATGCTAAAACTAGTACCCTAACCTCTAAGACTTTAGGTACGTAAGTGCATCTTTAAGTGCGTTTTTCTCGAAACCACGTTTTGAAAGTCCGTGTTCATCGGCATTTCTAAACGGCTCAACCGATCGTTTTCAAATTTGTCGCATATTTTTCTGCATTAAAAAAACCCGCCCCCTGGGAAGCGTTTTTTTTATTTTTTAACTTTAAATATTTTATTTTTAAGCCGAAAGTCAATTTTTTTAGGTGAAAAACCCATTTTTGACTTTGGACTTTCGGAAAAAATTCTTAAAAATAAAAAATTTAAAAAAGGGCTTCCCAGGGGGCGGGTTTTTTTAATTCTTAAGCGAATTGTAAAAACAAAATGGAAATCCGATCATTTTTAGCGGAGGTACAGTGAACACCGCAAAACGCCTTTGTTTAATAGTGTTCCAGCAATCGCTTTGCCACCGATATATTAGCCGATAGTATCGGCTATAAAAATTAGTGGATATTATTTAAATGACACTTAATAATATACAAAAGGTTTGAATTAAATCCATCCAACCAGTTTTTATAGAAAAAATCGCAAAGTTAGTCGATTTTTTGGTGCCAAAGACCCTACCCCCCCCTTAAATAAGTTACTATAAAAAAATGTAGAATTTCGTAAATTTTTTTTTTATTTAAATAGTTTTATTTAACACTTTTCCGCACCACCATTTAGGTAAAGTTCCAAGTTTAATAACTTATTATGGGCTAGAAGTCTCTCTGCTGAAGTATTCCCGAATAGGAAGTATTTGGAAGTAGTGCATTTTGCCTGCGGCGCAGATTTTTTTTGGTCAGTATTAAACAAGTAATTTTTGCTGAATAAGGATTGTTGTGTCGCTGAGAAAAACAAATTCAATCTTGATGTTTGGTTTTGGGTGGAAAAGACTTAAAGAAAGGTTAAAATGTATAATCCTCCTTGGACCACATGCGGTCATCCACGGTTTTGAGAGTTCTTAAAAAATCGCTGTCCATCGAGGATCATTTTTACGCGGTTGTGGGGACTAGTTCCCTATAATACCAAATTACTCAGATTTTTGGAATTTTAAATTATTATATTATTTTGACAAAAAAAGGAAAAGTGTACATATACACTAGACTCCTGCATGAATACATTCATAAGGCCTTTTGAATCATCCCACCGGGAAAGTGAGAAGGTGGTTCTTTGTGTGTTGGAAATCCTCTTCCTTTTAGCAGAAAATGTTGGAAATCCTGTATCTTTTAGCAGGCGACGGTGTAGGGAATTTGAAATTCCTTTGGAAAACCACATAGAAACCTCATTTCCCCCTTACTTTTTGTGTCACCCCCGTGTATTTTGAAACCAGAGACGGAAGAAATGTAAGGGGTGAATGAGGTTTTGTCCCTTCCGCTTGTATGGAGAAACCTCATGAAAATATCATATTTTCCAGAGGAATGTTCCCGCTGGGATTCTCCCCAAAAAGGTGTACATGTTTTGTTGTACACCTTTTTCGTGAATGTTGTATGAATGTTGGTGTACTCACTCACAATTTTACTGATCACCTTTTGTGAGTACAAGTGTACACTGAATATTATTAAAATTTTTTTTTGATAATTTCATTCAAAAAGTTAAAATCATGAATTCTTTAACATCCTTTACCTCTAAGCCATACTTTTATCAGAAACAAAAAACCACATGCTCTACTAGGAACTACCACTATCCTTCTTGGAGTATTTTGGATTTAAACTGGTAAAGAAGAATGTCCTTTAAGTATCATATATACAGCATTGAGTCATTAGTCATTAGTTTAAAAGATACACCTCGTCAAAAGGGATTGGATTAGTTAGCTGTCCAGCCCCAATTAGTCTTTTTAAAGTCCAGTTTCCTGCAAGGTACATTTTTAAACCTAATTGAAATAATCCGAATTTCTTTTATTTTTGACAGACCAATTAAATCTGAAGAATTACCAGAAGCCAAAAAAACTAAAATGGAACTAGCAGATAAAACGGAAGAAAATGATCAAATAAATAACTTAAAAAATCAAAACGATACCTTTTTTAAGTTTCGCGATGAACTTAAATGTGTAATGAAAAAAACAGATCTTGAAAAACTTTTGAAGACGAATAGTCAAGATCCTTTAACGGGTGACTCTGAACGGTTACTAGATCAAGCAGCAGATTTATTGACTTTTGGTGCTATTGAATCATGCTCTAACTGCGGGAGCTCTCAGTTTATTTTTAATAAATCTGGTTATAAATGTAACGGAAATCTTTCTGAGTGGACTAAATGCACCAAGCTGTTAGCAGATCCGACCAGATCAGCATGCAAATTGTCAAAAGAACTTAAAGAAAAATATCCTTTCTTAAATGCAGTAAAAAAAATACCCACAGCTCGCATTTTCCAGGACCTTCCTCCCAGTGAAAGTACTTTACTTCAAAATTTAAGGATGAAGAGCAACACCGAAGAGTTGGATGGGTAAGTACTCAAAATACGAGTATATGAAGACTATCATTCCAGCCGCGACTTTGTCAGCGTTTAAGAAATGGTTTCACAGTCGTCGAAAAGATATTAGCACTAAATTGTCTCCATTAAATGTATCAAAACAATTGAAACCTATTTTTTAGTTCCACGGAACTAAAGTTTTGGGAGTGTTTAATAAATATTAAGTTGATGAAGCCACCTTTAGCGCTGCGCGATTTCTGTGTACACAAAATTATTTTGCCTCGTTGTCGCTTCGCCCTGTTACACTGTTGCGTTTTGTCCATTTTCCCTATGGCCATATGTCGTTGCCTTCGACCCTTTGCCCAGTTGCCCCTGATGATTTTTTTTTTGTAAGTCGTTATTAAAATTATTTAATTTATATTATTAATTTAGAAGACTGATCTGAGAAAACCGCGAATCACTTAAACATTTATATTTGTTTCATTTAAATACTTTGAATGCCATTTCAATGTGCAGCTAAATAAATTTGTTTGTAAATTAAAATTAGTTTTTGCCTTTTTAAGGAAATGTTATTTTCCCATTTTGAAACGGAAACAAATTTCGATAAAAGAAAGTCAAATTTCAATTGGCGTCAAACATACTTTTCTTTGGAAAAAACCCCTCACAGGTTGCAAGTCCGATCGCAAAAAAATGTCAAAATTAACATTGACCGCCAAAAGATGGGGGTTTTCAAAATTTATTTTTGTCCTTTTTATACCCGGTAAAAGGGTATATTGCATTCGTGCAAAAATATGTAAAAGGTAGAAGGAAGCGTTTCCGACCCCATAAAGTATATAGTGACATATCCATAGTTTCACATAACTCTATGCACATGTCCACACGCCCACACACCCACACACACACATACACCATCCCAGAATTTCCCACCGGCAAAATTCCTCTGGAAAATAACATATTTTCATCAGGTTTCTCCATACAAGCGGAAGGGACTAAACCTCATTCACTCCTTGCATTTCTTCCATCTCTGGTTTTAAAATACACGGGGGTGACACAAAAGTAAGGGGGAAATGAGGAGCTATCTGGATCTTTGGCCAAAATCCACTGGTTTTACGCCTTCCCGATTTATAGATTTTCCACACGTACTCAGTTATGGTTTTCTTCTAGTTGCAATATCTTCTTTTCTACACCCTCCCAGTTTTGGTTTTCCGCTCCTTGCAATATCTTCTTTTCCACACCCTCCCAGTTTTAGTTTTCGACTGCTTTGCAGTAGCTGGTTTCCCACAATAAAAAATAATTTTTTATGTAATATTTGTTTGAGTATATATTAATAATATTTACAATCGAACCATTGGAATTAAAAATTGTTAATGCCTGAACCATTCCCGGTTTTTGCTTGGCCAAATACTACAGGTCTTAGGTATCCATTTCTTGAAAGCCTGTCTTCTGAAAATATCAAAAACAAGAGAGAACGCTATAGTCGGGTTGGTGTCCCCACTATCTAATACCCGTCACTCAGCTAAAGGGAGTGCGAACGCTGTACTCGGGTTGGTGTCCCGACTATCTATTGGGGCTAAAGGGAGTGCGAGGGAGATAGATATATAAACAATTTTGATTGCGTATAACTTTTTAATGAATGGTCCGATTTGAAAAATGTCTTCAACATTTCGATAGGTATTAATAAACACTATAAAATGGCGTTTATATATTTTTAAAATCTTAAAAGATGTGGCCTCCAGACACATTTGAAAATCGTTTATGGCGATTGTGGGCGTTAGGGGGGCGTGGCACCTCGATGAAACAAACTTGCGCTGCGTAGGAAGCCCAAGAATATGTGTGTGAAATCTCAACCTTCTAGCTTTTATAGTTTCCGAGATCTCAGCGTTCATACGGACAGACAGACGGACAGACGGACAGACGGACAGACGGACATGGCTATATCGGCCTGATCAAGAATATATATACTTTATAGGGTCGGAAACGCTTCCTTCTCCCTGTTACATACTTTTGCACGAATACAATATACCCTTTTACTCTTCGAGTAACGCGTATAATAATTAAGATTTGAATGTAAGACCAGGAATAATAATAAGGATAATTACCATTATTACATCTCCATACAAGGGATCTCCAGAAATTATGCCTAGTTTGTCATGGCCGATCATTTACCCTCTGATCAGCTGCTTATGTCGGAGATGAGAACTATGAGAATAAAAAATCAAATATGGCAAATGCAGGCGCAACAGTTTTGTTCCCAAGAAGTCTCAATCAGTCAGGCTGAAATAAATGTAATATTTTGATTATGTTAAACAACTAAGTTAGTACTGAAGTACAACCATTTAATGAACACCGAACACCATTTGCCACTGGTGAAGACTAAAAACATTTCTAGTGACACTGAAAACTGATTTAAATTAACTATTTTCATTTTTTTTTCACTTTTTGCACGAAATTGAAACTGATGTGACAATTCGGAAATAGAGCAATAATTTGATTATCACTGCATATAGCACTTTGAACCACTGCGAGTTGTGAAGAATAGCTGTAATTTAATTTTCCCTTTCTACATATTTTTGTTACCTATAAATACCGTTAAGTTTATTCAATAAAATCAGTCACAATTCTGACTCTTACAATCAAGTTGTACTCATTCTGCATCCAACAGAGGCTGTCGCTCTAGTCTTCAGATCCTCATATGCAAACCTTAGTCCAACTGGTTCAAGTTCCAGTTGCGACGACTTTAGGCAGACAGTTTATGTACTGTATGCCAGGCATCTGAGCCAAGCAATTAACATTTGGTGACCCCGACGTGATCTCAACTAGAGATCACAACAAAGAAGTCTGAGCGAAGTCAACTCAGGAATTTGGAGATTGGTCAACAAGGAGACCATCATCCATCAAAGATTTCGTTTGTGATCCCAGCAGGAAAGGATTCGTGAATCGAATCCCGGACACATCCTCAAAGTTGTTTGAAAACCAACACCATCCTCACAGCAAGTGCCCCCTTGGCCATAGAGGGACACCTGAGATCGAACCCATCGATACAGGATCACTAAAGGACCGTTCAACAAGGCGACAACCTTTATCCACCATTACTGTTCAGTTTCTTGACCAAATCTGGTTGCGAATCGGAGCGTATTCTGCGTAAGCGAATAAAATACTCCCACCGGGTCAGAGACATAGAACAAGATCAAAATGGTGAACAGCATGGGTGAAGAGAGAGAGTTTAAATGCACAACAAGAGATAGGCAATGACATTGCTAGGTGCATCAATTATATTAACCCAGATGAAGTAACATGCCCCACTGTGGCCCAACTACCCGCAGATTTCGGGATTCTTTTTCTTTAACTATATGACGACAAACATGAAAACAAGAACTATTTTCTTGTGAGGCATGTTAATTAAAAATGTGCCTATTTCGGCTTATACCAAAAAAAAAAAAAAAAGGTTCATCAACATTTTAAAAAAGATGGACCTGCACGAAAACAAAAGCCTGAATATTTCAAGGCCGACTATTGGCAATTAATGAAGCCTGGAGAATTTTAATGACACTCATGAAAAGGATCTAAGTACGAGAAGTACGCAAACGATCTTCGATCGACTTACGAGAAATATAGTAAGATCTTTCAGGAAGGTCTTGACTTACACCTATCAAGTAGCAGCAAGGAGGTTGAAAGTTCGATCAAAACTTGGCAGCCACCTATCTCAGAAATTAGTGATAAAATGCTAGCCTGACTATGCTGAAGACAAGGAGAGGTAATTGAATGCCTAAACAGCGCGCTACAGGAGTATGCGACTTTAAAGGGTCAAGCCTCCAATGGCTTCATAAAATCATTTTCGGCTCAAGTACAAGAGGTCCATTTAAGTTCGCCATTCGATGGTGAATGTTAACGACATCAGAAGTATTTTTGTATCGCTCCGAAGAACGATTATAGAATATAGTAAAAATAACCGAATTTAATTCGCGAAAAGACGCTCTGGGTAGGCAAGGGTACGTGTTGCCCATGAAAATTTTAAGATTAGTGTAATAAGATTTTAAGATTTGGTAAATTAAAAGCCAACTTGTCAGAGCGCAAGCTCTGAAAATTAATTAAAATGAGCACAGCTCGGCAACAACAACAAGACGAACGTCGACTTTCGTCAATGAGAAACAACGCTTACCTCTGTATATGAGCTGATGAGTCAATAGTACCAACGAAAACTGCAACATTTCAAGTGAAAATAAAAATAAAATTAAGCCCGCAATCTTCTAGAAAAACCAACGCACCAAAAGTATCAAAATCAAACAAATCGAACAAGATTATCGATCAGTGGTGAAATACCTAGATGAGGGAAAAACCAATTACTATACCTACCAACTCAAAAGTAGCAAAGGCCTACAAGTAGTTATCAAAGGAATTGAGTCAACAGTTCCAACCATTGGAATACTAGCTGGGCTTACAGAAAAGGGTTTTAATGCCAAAACGGCTATAAACATAATAAACAGAAACAAAATTCCCCAGCCAATGTTCAGGATAGAACTGACGTCTGAAAATATTTCTTTAAAAAAAAATGAAGTTCACCCAATCTACAATCTATTGCACCGCAGAATCACGGTAGAGGAACCCCATAAACAGAATGGACCCGTCCATGGAATCAAGCTGCCAAAAGGTGTAGCAACTGTGGGGAAAACCACACGGCCAACTACAGAGGTTGCCATATTTATAAGGAGAAGAAAAACCGCCTAACCCAAAAAATAGATGCAGCTAGAAACCCAGCCACCCGCCAATATCTTCCATACATACCATCAACAACGACTCCGGGAGTCTCTTTTGCTCAGGCGCTAAGCTACAACAAAGGGTCTTACGCTTCAGTTCCAAAACCGACATTTGAACATACCACTCCAGTATTGTTGGAGCAACAGGCATCGAACCATACATCGGAAAGTATCTGCGTAAACACATCCCAATTATCTAGTGGTATAGAATTAATGCTGGCAACTATAACAAAAACAATGGGAGCAATACAGCAAACGCTGCAGGAGCTTGTGCGCACTCAATATCTCCTCCTGGAGCTTTTAATCAAACAAAAATCTGCTTAGATGATTACTCTTAAAATATCTTTCTGGAATGCGAATGGAATTTCACAGCACAAATACGAGCTTATGCAGTTCCTTGATCACTTAACAAATAAAAACTATTTTCATCTTACTGGCTATACATTTTATTCGACAAATTATCCTGATGGGAAGGCTCATGGAGGAACTGGAATACTGATAAAGAATCGCATTAGGCATTACGAGATGCCATCATTCGCTACGACTTATATCCAAGCAACAGCAGTACACCTCGAAACCCAAAGCGGCTACCTAAACCGCGCTTCTCTATTACCGAAGAAGAATTCGTAAACTTCTTTGATGTATTAGGTGACCGCTTTGTAGCAGCTGGTGACTACAATGCAAAGCACACCCACTGGGGATCTCGACTCATCAACCCCAAGAGAAAACAACTTTACAACGCGATAAAAACTCCACAAAACAAGCTTGACTTTATTTCTCCGGGTAAGCCTACATATTGGCCAACGGATCCAAATAAGAAACCGGACCTGATTGATTTTGCTATCACAAGAAGAGTGCCGCAGGCTCATGTTCGTGTGGAACACTTATCAGATCTATCATCAGATTATTCGCCCATCTTGCTTCACCTGTACGATCATCCTCAGGTTATATAACGCCCACATTCTCTAACTACGGGTAAAACAGGCTGGCTCAAATACAGAAAGTATGTAAGTACCCATATTGATGACAGCCCAAACATTTCCTGTGAAGAAGACCTCGACAATTCAGTTGAAGCGTTAGTGAATGTTATTACACTGGCTGCACAACACTCCACGCAACCCCTAACAAATAATAATCCATTTAAAAGCAGACGTGCTTCTAGGCAGATCGAAGAACTGCTATACAATAAGAGAAGGCTTCGTCGAGAGTGGCAATCCCATAGATCCCCAGCCTCCAAGGAGCGCCTAAAACTAGCCAACTACATACTTCGCAAAGCACTAGAAGATGAGAAAAATAGAGCTGAACTATCCTTTAAGAAGCAACTCTCACCAAAGAGCAAACGATATATACTGTGGAAAGCTAAGTCATTCATATGTCCACCAATAGAAAGTGAATCACCCCTACATACGCAAACAGGAACTTGGGCCCGCAGAAACGAAGGAAGGGCGAATACATTTGCCCTCCATCTAGAAAATGTCTTCAAACCACTTTCAGCAACGAATAGCTTTGTGCTGCCAATAATCTCCAATCCTGAAGCTAGCCCGCAAATTATATTCCATCCAGAAGAAGTTACAATAGTCATAAAGTCCCAAGTCAAAAAGAAAGCGCCGGGTCACGATCTCAATACCTCAAAAATGATTATAGAACTGCCAAACTGTGCAATACATCATCTGACCATAATATTTAACAGCATGATGCATTGGGGATATTATCCTCAACAATGGAGGATGTCTGTATCACAATGATCCATAAAGCCGGAAAGGACGAGTCCCAGCCATCGTCATATAGGCCAATCAGCCTTCTGCCGTGCCTATCAAAGATATTTGAAAAGCTGCTCCTTAATCGCATCAAGCAATACCTACAAGTCCACAATGCAATACCAATGCACCAATTCGGACTTCGTGAAAAACACGGAACTATTGAACAAGTGAACCGGATAACCTCCGAGATACGAAATGATTTTGAAAGACGAGAATATTGCTCCGCTGTCTTTCTGGATGTCGCACAGGCCTAATTAACGCCCGCTCGCCACTAAATTTTGGACAATTTGGACATATGGCTTCGAGCTATGGGGAAACGCCTGTGCCAGCAACTTAGAAATAATACAGAGAGCTCAAAGATATTTAGAACTACAACAGGAGCACCGTGGTATATACGGAATGAAAATATTCACAAAGATCTAAAAACGTAGGCTTAGTTAAAGACGAACTCGACAAAGCGAAAGCAAAGTACAATCTCAAGCTCGAGGCCGATCCTAATGACCTTGCGCGGTCTCTAACCTGGACCCTTAGCTATACACGACTCCGGCGAAGAGACCTCCCCACCCAGCAACATTAGTTAGGGCCGTTATTCTAAACAATTAATTTGTAATTAATTAAAATATATAAGCTAGACCAAGATTTGCAAACTTGTCGTTAGTCTCTAAGAGAGAAGATTCGATAAATAAAATACGGCTTAAAAAAAAAAAAAATTAAAAATTTATGAAGAATTTGACAAAGGCTACAACAAGGAAGCCTACGGGAAGTTACAAACTGAAGAGCAAAAGACACTCATGGCCGCGCAAAGCGCATCCGCCACAAGCGCATCCGCCACAAACAGCACTGATGTGCAACTACCAAGAATCACCATCCCAAAATTTGATGGAGAATTGTTAAAGTGAAGACTATTCTTCGATTTGTTTTCATGCATGGTTCATGAAACAAACATGCCCGCGATAAAGAAAATGTGGCATCTCAAAACCGCACTTACCGGGGATGCAGAAAGTCTAATCCGTCATATAGAACTCAAGGAAGAAAACTATTTACAAGCCTGGGAAATATTAGTTGACTACAAGTAGTTACTACAAGTAGTTATCAAAGGAATTGAGTCAACAGTTCCAACCGTTGGAATACTAGCTGGGCTTACAGAAAAGAGTTTTAATGCCAAAACGGCTATAAACATAATAAACAGAAACAAAATTCCCCAGCCAATGTTCAGGATAGAACTGACGTCTGAAAATATTTCTTTAAAAAAAAATTAAGTTCACCCAATCTACAATCTATTGCACCGCAGAATCACGGTAGAGGAACCCCATAAACAGTCTGGACCCGTCCATGGAATCAAGCTGCCAAAAGGTGTAGCAACTGTGGGGAAAACCACACGGCCAACTACAGAGGTTGCCATATTTATAAGGAGAAGAAAAACCGCCTAACCCAAAAAATAGATGCAGCTAGAAACCCAGCCACCCGCCTAAATCTTCCATACATACCATCAACAACGACTCCGGGAGTCTCTTTTGCTCAGGCGCTAAGCTACAGCAAAGGGTTTTACGCTTCAGTTCCAAAACCGACATTTGAACATACCACTCCAGTATTGTTGGAGCAACAGGCATCGAACCATACATCGGAAAGTATCTGCGTAAACACATCCCAATTACCTAGTGGTATAGAATTAATGCTGGCAACTATAACAAAAACAATGGGAGCAATACAGCAAACGCTGCAGGAGCTTGTGCGCACTCAATATCTCCTCCTGGAGCTTTTAATCAAACAAAAATCTGCTTAGATGATTACTCTTAAAATATCTTTCTGGAATGCGAATGGAATTTCACAGCACAAATACGAGCTTATGCAGTTCCTTGATCACTTAACAAATAAAAACTATTTTCATCTTACTGGCTATACATTTTATTCGACAAATTATCCTGATGGGAAGGCTCATGGAGGAACTGGAATACTGATAAAGAATCGCATTAGGCATTACGAGATGCCATCATTCGCTACGACTTATATCCAAGCAACAGCAGTACACCTCGAAACCCAAAGCGGCTACCTAAACCTAGCCTCTATATACTGCCCACCGCGCTTCTCTATTACCGAAGAAGAATTCGTAAACTTCTTTGATGTATTAGGTGACCGCTTTGTAGCAGCTGGTGACTACAATGCAAAGCACACCCACTGGGGATCTCGACTCATCAACCCCAAGAGAAAACAACTTTACAACGCGATAAAAACTCCGCAAAACAAGCTTGACTTTATTTCTCCGGGTAAGAATACATATTGGCCAACGGATCCAAATAAGAAACCGGACCTGATTGATTTTGCTATCACAAGAAGAGTGCCGCAGGCTCATGTTCGTGTGGAACACTTATCAGATCTATCATCAGATTATTCGCCCATCTTGCTTCACCTGTACGATCACCCTCAGGTTATATAACGCCCACATTCTCTAACTACGGGTAAAACAGGCTGGCTCAAATACAGAAAGTATGTAAGTACCCATATTGATGACAGCCCAAACATTTCCTGTGAAGAAGACCTCGACAATTCAGTTGAAGCGTTAGTGAATGTTATTACACTGGCTGCACAACACTCCACGCAACCCCTAACAAATAATAAACCATTTAAAAGCAGACGTGCTTCTAGGCACATCGAAGAACTGCTATACAATAAGAGAAGGCTTCGTCGAGAGTGGCAATCCCATAGATCCCCAGCCTCCAAGGAGCGCCTAAAACTAGCCAACTACATACTTCGCAAAGCACTAGAAGATGAGAAAAATAGAGCTTTAAGAAGCAACTCTCACCAAATAGCAAACGATATATACTGTGGAAAGCTAAGTCATGCATATGTCCACCAATAGAAAGTGAATCACCCCTACATACGCAAACAGGAACTTGGGCCCGCAGAAACGAAGGAAGGGCGAATACATTTGCCCTCCATCTAGAAAATGTCTTCAAACCACTTTCAGCAACGAATAGCTTTGTGCTGCCAATAATCTCCAATCCTGAAGCTAGCCCGCAAATTATATTCCATCCAGAAGAAGTTACAATAGTCATAAAGTCCCAAGTCAAAAAGAAAGCGCCGGGTCACGATCTCAATACCTCAAAAATGATTATAGAACTGCCAAACTGTGCAATACATCATCTGACCATAATATTTAACAGCATGATGCATTGGGGATATTATCCTCAACAATGGAGGATGTCTGTCATCACAATGATCCATAAAGCCGGAAAGGACGAGTCCAAGCCATCGTCATATAGGCCAATCAGCCTTCTGCCGTGCCTATCAAAGATATTTGAAAAGCAGCTCCTTAATCGCATCAAGCAATACCTACAAGTCCACAATGCAATACCAATGCACCAATTCGGACTTCGTGAAAAACACGGAACTATTGAACAAGTGAACCGGATAACCTCCGAGATACGAAATGATTTTGAAAGACGAGAATATTGCTCCGCTGTCTTTCTGGATGTCGCACAGGCCTAATTAACGCCCGCTCGCCACTAAATTTTGGACAATTTGGACATATGGCTTCGAGCTATGGGGAAACGCCTGTGCCAGCAACTTAGAAATAATACAGAGAGCTCAAAGATATTTAGAACTACAACAGGAGCACCGTGGTATATACGGAATGAAAATATTCACAAAGATCTAAAAACGTAGGCTTAGTTAAAGACGAACTCGACAAAGCGAAAGCAAAGTACAATCTCAAGCTCCAGGCCGATCCTAATGACCTTGCGCGGTCTCTAACCTGGACCCTTAGCTATACACGACTCCGGCGAAGAGACCTCCCCACCCAGCAACATTAGTTAGGGCCGTTATTCTAAACAATTAATTTGTAATTAATTAAAATATATAAGCTAGACCAAGATTTGCAAACTTGTCGTTAGTCTCTAAGAGAGAAGATTCGATAAATAAAATACGGCTTAAAAAAAAAAAAATTAAAAATTTATGAAGAATTTGACAAAGGCTACAACAAGGAAGCCTACGGGAAGTTACAAACTGAAGAGCAAAAGACACTCATGGCCGCGCAAAGCGCATCCGCCACAAGCGCATCCGCCACAAACAGCACTGATGTGCAACTACCAAGAATCACCATCCCAAAATTTGATGGAGAATTGTTAAAGTGGAGACACTTTTTCGATTTGTTTTCATGCATGGTTCATGAAACAAACATGCCCGCGATAAAGAAAATGTGGCATCTCAAAACCGCACTTACCGGGGATGCAGAAAGTCTAATCCGTCATATAGAACTCAAGGAAGAAAACTATTTACAAGCCTGGGATATATTAGTTGATTCGTTTAATTAGCCAAGACAGCTTACACAGTAATTCGTAGAATACTGCACCAATACGCATCTTGCGATAATGCAAAGTCATTATAAGAATTGTATATCACGACGATTGAGTCCCTCGCTTTATTAAGGGGTTTAGGCATCGACGTATCCACATGGGATCCATTTTTAGTCGTCCTAACAGGGCTCTGTATGACAGGGCACTTTGAAGCTCATCAGAACTTCAGCCGTTACATACGATGCTTGATTTTTTGGATCAAAGAGTACAGGTTCTAAACACAGGAAAATCGGAAAAAATCATCGAAAAAGGATCCTTGGAACTCAACTTGTGCGTCGGCAACAAGCGGAAAAATAGCTTCATGTGAATTCTGTAAAAGAGGAAATCATCCTTTATTCAGATGCGATGAGTTCCGATCTAAGGCTGTATCCGAGAGATTAAGATGAGTACAGAACCAGGAAATGTGTGTAAATTGTTTTAGCACATACCACAAGTCAAAAGACTGTTAAAGTCGGACATGTTTCAAATGCGATAAGAAACACAACACGATGTTGAAGGCGCAGCAATTACTGACCACAACGTCTTACTAGCCACAGCCAAAGTGGCAGTAGAGACCAAATCCGGAAAATAGATGAAACTCAGATCACTACTCGATTCAGGATCTCAGGTGAATTTGATTTCTGAACAAATGGCAT
This sequence comes from Drosophila lutescens, assembly GCA_037075285.1. Taxonomy (NCBI): domain Eukaryota; kingdom Metazoa; phylum Arthropoda; class Insecta; order Diptera; family Drosophilidae; genus Drosophila; species Drosophila lutescens. The sequence goes on along the minus strand of JBAMCF010000820.1, from coordinate 96,944 downwards.
CAAGGCTTTCGTTAAAAAGACACAAGACTTCATTCCGTTTTGGAAGTGTTCGGGGCGGTACAAAAATGTGCCGTTCCCAAGTCAAAATACGTGTAAAGTCCCTGTACAATGACTTCACGGAAAAAAACAGAAGCATTTGTGCTTCCCCAGATTATGGCTGATCAACCAGCCCACGAAATAAGGTTTTCCAGCTTTGCATTCCACCCGACATATCTCTGGCAGATCCAGATTTTAATACGCCAGGAAAAATTGATATGCTTATCGGCGCAGAGCACTTTTATTCCTTGTTACTGCCAAATCAGCAGCAAGCAAAGGCGGGAGGACTCATCCTTCAGAATACCATGTTCGGATGGACTGTAGCAGGAACGATTCAAAGTCCAGAAGACAAGATTTGTGCAGCCGAAGAAATATGTCAACTGCAAACGAAGCCGGCTAAAAAACACTTCTCGAAAAATCTCTCGCTAATGCAAGGCGACTGGGACCAAGGGACTACGCCTAACACATGGAAAGGCGACACGCATACAAAAAAAATACTGGGTACCGATGACAAGGTTCAAGACCTGGTAAAATCTACACAGATACGCGCTAAACGAGCACTGACGATTTTACAAAAGACTTAGTATGCCAGCCCAGACAGCAACGTAAGTCTTGTAAATGAAAAACTCCGAGTGGGAGATCTCAAAAACCCTGCGTGACTCTGTTAAGTCAAGAAAAAGAGAACATAGACTCCGAAATATTTAAGGGACCCGTCCCGCGGCTTGCGCCTTTATCGCCACAAGGTGCGGGGTTCAAGCGCCAAAGGTTCAAAGCTGAATCCCGTCTAGAACCGGAGGAACCATCCATACGTCGGAAAAAAGTAGTGATGGCCAGCACAGTCTCATTTTTACTGGCGTTGCTGTTGATCCTGCCGGTAGCACTGGCGCAGACTGCCAATATTACGCGTTTCACAAACCACCCTGGAATATTCTATGAGCAACGTGGTACCGCTCGAATGGTGGTTTCAGAATGGAACCTGATTATATACTACGACTTGGGTCCTTACCACAGTGACATGCAAGTCTTGGGCTCCGGGATTGCTCAGCTGGCCCAAATGTGCCCAGAACTTGATAATAAGTAAGCATGCGGAGCAATCGTAGGACACTTCCAACATATGTACGCAGAATTGCAATCAGGAAGCGAACTAATGCACCACTCACGACAACGCAGGTCACCATTTAATGGAATTGGCTACATAGCAAACACCTTGTTTGGAGTACTGGATTCAAATTATGCTGATAATATGGCCAAAACAATAAGAAAAGTTGAAAGGAACGAAGGGTTTTTAATGGAATTGCTAAACAACCAAACATCAATTGTGGACTCGACCATTAACCTAATAAAAAGAGATAAGTCAGCCACGGATATTCGACTGAAAACCTTGGAGAGCCATTTTTCCGCGATCAAACAGGAAAATGGAAGATATCAGGGGGCACACCTTGCGCAAGCGTACATGGTGTTGACAGCCCATCTGACGTTATTAACCACCAGTCTTTAACGGATTCAAACAAACATAACAAACATTCTAACAGATATCCGCCATCGGACAATAAGTCCCGCATTGATCTCTCCAAAACAACTGAGAGAACAACTCGACCAAATTAGAGACCATTTAGCACCAGATCAAATGCTCCCAGTATCAACTGAACATGCGATTGAACTATACAAAATCATGGGAGCAGAAGGTACGACAACAGACCCTCATGTCATAGTTACAATTGGTGTCGACAACGTCGCAAGAAGTGTACAGCATCATCTCCATCCCAACATGGAACTCCAGAAAATGGACTTCATTCAAATTACGGTCAAGAATCATCGTAGTCAATGCGCACAGGGATCAATTCATGAGTTTGACTGAGGAAGAGTTTCAAGGATGTTTAACTGTACCCGCCAATGTTCATCTCTGTTTCACTCATCAAACAGTATTCAACGCAGAAGATCGGTGTGAGTTTGAACTATTTAACAATAAATCCACCCCACATTGCGAAGTCGTTGAATCTAAGTCTGATATGGTTTGGATAAAGGCCTCACAACCAAACAAATGGATTTATGCTACACATTACTCAATGGATCTTCAATCAGTGTGCAACGGCCGGCCCTCAGCAATACACTTAGAGGGAACAGGCTTGCTTGCTGGCTGCACTGCACGAAATGCTAATATCAGCATAAGGACGGTCGGCACGATTACAAGTGAGTTACATTCCACTTTTAGTCGCTTTGGAAATATAAACCATTATATAAAACCAACATCCACGGAAACCAACCGACTACACCTACAAAAAGTTGGACAACCTACAAAAAAACTTAAAGAAAATTGACCACCAAGTCCTGCCTCATCAACTAAGTCAGGTGCAGCATCATCAAATTGCTGCCTACGCTGCCTTAGCCATATCAGTCTTGCTAATAATCGCGTACACTATCCGGAAGGGATACATCATCTGGAACTCCAAAAAAGCAACTTTACACCCCAAGGAACACGCTAGCTCGACGCATCCAGCAACCTCACCACGCACGCTTAGCCTCGACATAAGCGATGGTTGAACATCTGTTCAACGTCCGGGAGAATGTTAAGACTCATCGACCTACATAATATAAGTATTACCTAAGTTACAAATGTCGAACAAAGAATCATATATCATAACACTTGCGGCCAATTGCAATTCTACAGTCAGACCGTAATTCTGCTTAACAGTCATCAATCTGCCGACGCTGCGAATATAGCTGACACCACAATTCGGAAATAGAGCAATAATTTGATTATCACTGCATATAGCACTTTGAACCACTGCGATTTGTGAAGAATAGCTGTAATTTCATTTTCCCTTTCTACATATTTTTGTTATTTTTGTTCAATAAAATCAGTTACAATTCTGACTCTTACAATCAAGTTGTACTCATTCTGCATCCAACAGAGGCTGTCGCTCTAGCCTTCAGACTCTCATATGCAAACCTTAGTCCAACTGGTTCAAGTTCCAGTTTCGACGACTTTAGGCAGACAGTTTATGTACTGTGTGCCAGGCATCTAATCCAAGCAATTAACAGAGACCGTAATCATTAAAGGTTACGTATATTAGGTATTCTTCGCCAATTCAATTTCATTTAAGTGTTATCAATACCACCAACACGAATTTTTATTTTTTAACAACACTTATTTCTCATTTTATTTCATAGAAAATATTTTGAAAAATGTAAAAAACAATAATTGTTTTCTATGTAAGTTGATGGCAATCCTTGATAAATTTGATCATATATTTATACCCGTTACTCGTAGAGCAAAAGTATGTAACAGCTAGAAGGAAGCGTTTCTGACCCCATAAAGTATATATATTCTTGATCAGGATCACTAGCCGAGTCGATCTAGCCATGTCCGTCTGTCCGTCTGTCTGTCTGTCTGTCCGTCTGTCTGTCTGTCTGTATGAACGCTGAGATCTCGGAAACTATAAAAGCTAGACGATTGGTATTTGGCATGAAGATTCTTGGAGTTCCTACGCAGCGCAAAATTGTTTCAAAAGGGTGCCACGCCCCCTCTAACGCCCACAATCGCTTATATACGATTTTAAAAATTTCAATATTTCGGAAAAGTAAAAATGCAGTTTTATTGTGTTTATCAATACCTATCGAAATGTAGAAGAAATTTTTCAAATCGGACCATTCGTTAAAAAGTTATGCGTGTTCAAAGTTTCTATCTCCATCTCCCTCGCACTCCCTTTACCTGAGTAACGGGTATCTGATTGTCGGGGCACCCGACTATAGTGTTCTCTCTTGTTTTTACTTGTATTATTTATTTTATATTTATTAATATTTTAGAAAATCCTGGTTGTAGCTTTGAAATCAAATTTGCACAGAATCTTATTCAAAAGCCGTGTGGCACGGAAAGTTATGCTGTCTGTTTGGTGGAATTGGAAGGGTGTAGTGCACTTTGAGCTGCTGGGACGGAATAAACCCATCAATTCAGATGTGTACTGTCGCCAGCTATCCAATTTGGCGGAAAAAATTAAAGAAAAGGAGCCGGCACTAGCTAATCGCAAGGGTATAGTCTTTCACCATGACAACGCTAGGCCCCACACATCTTTGGACACTCGGCAAAAATTAACGGAGCTGATAGTCCGGACTTAGCACCTTCAGATTACCATTTGTTTCGCTCTCTTCAAAACTCTTTGAATGGTAAAAACTTTGATTCAGATGAGGCTGTCGAAAACCTTGTCTCGATTCTTTGCTGGAAAAGACCAAAAGTTCTTCGAGCGCGGAATTATGCAGCTGCCCGAGAGATGGTCATTAGTGGTCGAACAAAACGGCCAATACATAATTGATTAATTATAGGTCCTGATATAACTAAATCATCTTTGAAAATATTGAAAAAAACGACCCGACTTTCTTGCCAACCCAATAGATTAAAAACGAGTACTAAAAAAACGACATGACTTTCTTGGTTACCCACTATATTGAAATCTATGTAAAAAAATTGCTAAGATGCCCTTCTACCGAATTGCATTTAAAATCTAAGCAATAAGATGCCCCGATACCCGTTACTCAGCTAAAGGGAGTGCGAGAGAGATAGAGATATAAAACTTTTATCGGGCATAACTTTTTAACGAATGGTCCGATTTGAAAAATTTCTTCTACATTTCGATAGGTATAAATAAACACAACAAAATTGCACTTATACTTTTCCGAAATCTTTAAAAATGTGGTCCCCAGACACATTTTAAGACCGTTTGTGGGCGATTGTGGTCGTTAAAGTGGGCGTGGCGCTCGTCAAAAATAAACTTGCGCTGCGTAGGAAGCCCAAGAATATGTGTGAGTAATCACAACTTTCTAGCTTTTGTAGTTTTTGAGATCTCAGCGTTCATACGGACCCACACATATTCTTGGGCTTCCTACGCAGCAGAAGTTTGTTTCATCGAGGTGCCACGCCCCCCTAACGCAGACAATCGCCATAAACGATTTTCAAATGTGTCTGGAGGCCACATCTTTTAAGATTTTAAAAATATATAAACGCAATTTTATAGTGTTTATTAATACCTATCGAAATGTAGAAGACATTTTGCAAATCGGACCATAACATTAAAAAGTTATACGCAATCAAAATTGATTATATATCTATCTCCCTCGCACTCCCTTTAGCTGAGTCACGATTATTAGATAGTCGGGACACCAACCCGAGTACAGCGTTCGCACTCCCTTTGGCTGAGTGACGGGTATTAGTCGGGACACCAACCCGACTATAGCGTTCGCTCTTGTTTTTTATATTAAACTAATGGTGCATACATTTTATTGTCGCAGTCGGTAGGATCTAGAAGTCATTTTAAAAGTCATCGGTACTGATCAACTAAAGGATATTACTATACGACTAGTATATGAGTCAAAATCTCCCAAGTGGGCCACCCCAGTTTCGATGGTCCGATTTTTATCGAAGTATTTGACGTTTCCTGTTCACAATGACCCTTGCGGAGGGTATTAGAATTTCAGTCAGATGTTTGTAACGCAGTGAAGGAGACGTTTCAGACAAAGTATATATATTCTTGATCAGCACCAATAGCCGAGTCCATCTAGACATGTCCGTCTGTCCGTTTCTATGCGAACTAGTCTCTCAGTTTTTAAGCTATCGCGATGAAACTTTCCCAAAAGTCTTATTTAGCAGGTAGTACATTTGTCGGAACGAGCCGGATCGAACCACTAATTCTTATGGTTCTCATAGGAATGTTCGAACATTATACGTTTTTCGTTATGAAGTAGGTATTTTGATTTCTGACATTATAAAAACCAAATCTAAAAAAAATGGCCAATATACATCTGATATACCTGAACGGGATAAAGCGTTTAAAGCTCTCAAAGAAGGTAAGAATGTATTTGACCTGCAAGGGTATACAAACTTCGGCCTGCCGAAGTTATCTTCCTTTCTTGTTTTCAGTGTTCTTCACAGCTACTGAGTTCAAAACCATTTAAAAATGAATTTTAATTCATCATGAAGAAGATAAAAAAAAAAACAAGAGAGAACGTTATAGTCGGGTGCCCCGACTATCAGATACCCGTTACTCAGGTAAAGGGAGTGCGAGGCCGATTTGAAAAATTTCTTCTACATTTCGACAGGTATTGATAAACACAATAAAACTGCATTTTTACTTTTCCGAAATATTTAAATTTTTAAAATCGTATATAAGCGATTGTTAGAGGGGGCGTGGCACCTTCTTTAAACAAACTTGCGCTGCGTAGGAACTCCAAGAATCTTCATGCCAAATACCAATCCTCTAGCTTTTATAGTTTCCGATATCTCAGCGTTCATACGGACAGACAGACAGACAGACGGACAGACGGACATGGCTATATCGACTCGGCTAGCGACCCTGATCAAAGATATATATACTTTATAGGGTTGGAAACGCTTCCTTCTAGCTGTTACATACTTTTGCACGAATTCAATATACCCTTTTACTCTACGAGTAACGGGTATAAAAAGAGGGTCCCGGCCAAAGGTTTTTCGCAATACCCATTTTTCGGTGAGCGCACAGCGGTTTTCCTTAACAAAAAACGGCTTGCTCGTGAAAATTGGCTGGTCAACACATGCCGTAGCGCACGTTGTTTCAGCCGACTGCAGCAGTCGATGAGGGACTTTTTGTCGTTTTGTATGGTAAACCGCTGGGCATCCACCGAAAAATATGTATGGCAAAAAACCTTTGCCCGGGCCACTTTTTTTTTTCATTAAATTTAAATTAAATTTCATTTTTAAATGGTTTTGAACAGGAGCTGTGTATCCTGTAAAGCTGGATGAGCTGTCTATCCTGTGAAGCTGTATGAGCTATGCTGTCCTGTGAAGCTAGATAAGCTGTCTATCCTGTGAAGCTGGATATGCTGTCTATCCTGTGAAGCTGGAAGAGCTGTGCTGTCCTGTGAAACTGGATAAGCTGCGGTCCCAAATTAGGTGTTCGATCCTGTGAAGCTGGATAAGGCTGCGTATCCTGTGGAGCTGGTTGAGTTGGGTATCCTGTGAAGCTGGATAAGCTGTGTATCCTGAGAAGCTGGATAAGCTATGCTATCCTGTGAAGCTGGATAAAGCTGAGTGTGAACTTAACCGTGCTTCTCACCAGTTGTAGGTTCAGCCTTGGAGTTGAAGGGGGTTGCTGGGTGTGATCCTTTGTTGCTAAAGGATCACGTCGGGGTCACCAATGTTTGTTCCTACGCGAATGTAAATACACAGACGGGTCTACCGAGGAACAGTGATAATTCGCACTGTCGGCACGGAGACGCTTTGGAGTTACGAGGCCTCTTCCCGGTGTTATGGGTTGATAACTAATTTATTGTGAAGTTGATACATGCTTTTATATTAATTGGAGATGCGGAAGTTTAGTGGGCAGAATAGCAAAGTCATGTGTGTTCTCGAGTAGGTCAGTGAAATTGATTACGCTAAAAGATTGCATAGTTGTTCGGCTGACACTGCAGAATGTGCTGACTGCTTGGCGGGTCTTGACTCTGTAGAATATGCTGATCAGTACTTATTACCAACCGTGGGTGCAACTGGGCGCCTGGTACTGTTACCAATTTGGATACTGCTTTATTTGTTGGTGCTGTTCATGTTTAGCAACATTGTGTATGAACAGTAAACTTTGGGGATTTGTTGAATTTGAATTATTATTTTTATTCCTTGGATAATTATTACAGTTGTTTCTTAGATAGCTATAAGAATGGGAACTGTTCCTTTGATAATAATAATTTTGGTGCGTATTTCCCGAATTCATTCGACTATCGTTGCGCCTGGGTTTATAATTATCAAAAGAGTCTGCATCCCAATGACCTAGAATCATTGCTGCTTCTTTTAAATTGGCAATTGTTGTTATATTTTTTTTGGACAAGGAAGTATACAATCTATCGGGAAGTTTCCTTTCGATGCAATCCCTAATTGTTTTGTTTAAAGAACTTGTATAAAAGAACCTGTCTATTGGATCTGATTCTAGTTCTAACTTACTATGTACATTTGACGATCTGGATTTTAGTTCGTTTACGATCTTACTGATGCCTCCTTGGTATGGGTTGTCGCGGAAGTGCTGTATTTTGTCCTCGTATGGTCTGTGATCCTTGAAAGCTTTAATTAAGTCCACTTTTGTTGTTCCCCATGTATTGGATTTATCGTCCTCGATGTCTGCTTGCGCGGAATCGACGATGGTCCTCTCAATAGCTCCATAGATGATATGGATTTGGCGAACGTCTTGAGTAGGGTAAAGGTGCAGTAAATACTCTACACAAAAAAAAAAAAACTATGTAAAATCAACTATTTAATAGTGAAAACTGCCCCAAAACATAAAAAATAGAAAATGCCCAAAAAAATAGTAGATTACCTATAAAATAGTAGATTACCTACTAAATAGTATTTTACACGAAAAAAATTGTTGTTTTTTTAATTTATTTTTTTTAGTCATTTTTATTTTTAATTTAATTTGTTATATTAATTTATATATCGACATATTGGGTTGTCAAAAAAGTCCTGCGGTATTTTTATTATATTATTTTTTCATTTTTTACATCGAGCTTTTAAGTGACTCAAAGCTTCTTCAAATGGTTTATAACGGCTTGATGACTTAAGCCAAGCTCTTGACCGATGCTACTACTATGCCGGTTTTATCGCAATTTTCTACGACAGGCCTTCCTTCTTTGTCCACCTCTGCACCAGAACGAAAACGTTGAAACCATCGTTGTGCGGTGGAAATGGAAACTTTATCGTGTCCATAAAGTGCACAAATTTTATTGGCGGCTTGAGATGCATTTTTGCCTTTATCGTAGTAGTACTGTAAAATATGCCGTATTTTCTCTTCATTTAGCTCCATGATTGCGACGCTATAATTCTCGAACGACTTAAAAGAAAAGACAATCAATCAAACACGTGTTAGCGCGTGAAATGAGATTTCCAAAGAGGTATATTATGACCAGATGCGACGAATAAAACAAGAACTACGCGCTTTCAGCGCCAACTAGCGAAAATACCGCAAGACTTTTTTGACAACCGAATATATAGACACTTACATTTCACAGATATGTAAACTTAGATATCAGGTTTTTTGCCTCCGCTGGGAATCGAACCGGGGCCGCAAACATCGGAGTCGAGCATTCTAACCAGTAGGCCACAGAAGAATGATTTTCGTAGTGGAAAATCTATAGACTTGAAACATTTAACAAAAAAAAAAGGAAAAACATCAGTCGCAACAGCGGGATTTGAACTCGCGACCCAGAAAAATGGGTATTGCAAAAAACCTTTGCCGAGGCCCCCATTTTTTTTTTTTGCCAAATCTGTTCGGTTTGTAAAAGAACTGCCCATATATCCATTACATATTTGTGGGCGTTAGAGTGAACGCGGAAAACTTTTTTTTAGGTCAATCGAAAGGTATTGAACAAAACAAATACATTTTAGCTTACATTTTCAGTCTAGCTTCAATAGAAAATGCCTGTAAAGGCAAAAAAAAAGGAATTGTTAATAATTTTTCGTCACAAATGATGATATCAAATCTTTTGTATGTTAAAGGTGCGATCATCACTAGTTTTTTACCTCGTTAGGGCTAGTACTCAACCCAACAAAAAGTCGTCCAAAAGATAAAACTTCATATGACGACTTTTTGTTGGGTTGAGTACTAACCCCTAAGAAGTGTTTTTATTTGATTGATCTATATGGCAAAGTTAAGCTGTAATCTATTGACTTTAAAATAAAACGAAAATTGGCCCAATTGGGTGGATACATATGTGCCGAGGTATAAGAAAAAATTAGAAAAAAGTCAGAAAATCTTTAAAAAACTGTGCCATCGAAAAAAAAGTTTGTGGTATTTTTCGTGATCTAGGGATCCAGCACTAACAGAATTTGCCATCAATTGCTGGGGAGCATTTTGGCTGTAAACTAGTGTTATTAGCATATACATAGAAAGTTCCGCGCGTCATTTACAACCACTCTATGCCACAATTAAAAATTTGAGGAGCCAGCTTTAAAATCTAGACACGAAAGGTTAGGTTAGGTTAACCCGGACGGCCCTCACGGGGCCACGCATAGGCCAATATGGCCCTTAGTTGTCCGGTTGATGCGCATGAACCTTGAGATAAGTTACGAGGTTTTTATGTCTATAAGGATCGAGGTGTTTTTGGCGAAGGCAAGTAGTTCTCCTGGTTCCCAGCTGGAGGCGTCTCCTAGTGATGCCAGTACTGGGGCACCGAGGTATCTTCTTCTCGCTCTTGAGAGAGCCGGGCAGTTGCAGATAAGATGTTCCAGGGTTTCGATAGCCCCCGATTCATCACATTTCCTGCAGGCGCGGCTGTTGAGTATTCCGAGTGTGGTTGCGTGTGATGCGGCCAGACAGTGGCCTGTAAGGATTCCCACTAACAGTCTGCAGTCTTTCCGTGGTAGACGCAGTACATACTGGCTGAGATTGTCGTTGCGCTCTTTGCTCATAGTTCTTGAGATTCGGCAGGTCTTGGTATTCCTCCACCTGCTTTTTGCTCGCGTGTCCGCCTGTTTCTCCAGGGCGCTTTGAAACGTTCGGAGGGAAACAGGCACGTTCTCCGTTCTGTCGTTCGCCAGCTCTACGCCCTCCTTTGCAAGAACGTCAGCTGTCTCGTTGCCATCGATGCCCTGGTGACTGGGAACCCAATAGATCCGCACTGACTCTGTCGTGCTAAGGTTGTCTAATGCCTCCCTGCTCGCCATCACATTTTTGGAACTGACTGTTGACGACTGCATGGATCTTATCGCCGCTTGGCTGTCCACGAACAAGTTGACCACATCGTGTGGTCGATTTATATTTTGAGCCACTTCAGCAGCTTTCCTTATGGCGAAGACTTCCGCCTGGAATATGCTGCAGTCGTTGGGTAGCTTAAAGGACAGCCTTATTTCAGGGTCCGTACAGCATAAGCCCGCTCCTACTCCTCCTTCCATCTTGGAGCCGTCCGTGTATATATTGAGGTGTTGAGTCTGCTCCCGACCCGTTTTCCAGTCATCTGGGCCCATGAACGAGGTTGTTTTAACCTCCGGGCATTTTTGTACCTTGTATCTCTTAGTAAAGAGAATGAGGTCCGTTTTGTCCGCATTGATACTGAGTCCCACCTTTTCCGCCCACTCACGTATCTCCCTGAGTGTTGATTCCATTATAGAGCTGAGGGTCGATGGACAAACTCCCGTAATAATTATGCCTTTGTCGTCCGCATAGGCTGTTATTTTTGGGGCTCTCCTCTCGAATCTCTTGATTCCATAGGAGAGGCGAGAGGACCCCACCTTGTGGTGTGCCTCTGTGCCCGCTTTACCATGGAAGCGGTGCCCCACTCTGAATGTACCCGCCTGCAGCTAAGCAGGTTTCTTATCCAGAGGCTTATTGCGGGGTGCGTGTCGGTTGCTTCTAGGCGATCCATTATAGCATCCGTCTTGACATTGTTGAATGCTCCGGATATATCTACGAATACTCCAAGCGCATATTCCTTAATGTGTAGGGCTCTCTCAAAGGTTGCTACTAGCAAGTGTAGTGCCGTTTCCACAGATTTCCTCTTGGTGTAGGCGTGCTGGTTGGATGACAAGTTCGTGTTCCGGGGGTTTCTATAGACAGCTACCTTTGGAGTGCTTTTAAAATCATATCTGAACTGAATATTCCTATGGTCCGAGAAAGATGGTGTTTTTAGGACCCTCCATTCGGAGACCAAAGTACTCTGTCCTTTTACAAGTGTTATATCTAGCACGTTTGACGAGGTGGGACCTACGAAGGTCCTCCCCCACGTTTGCTATATATAGATTAGTAGATAGAATAAAGTCTAAGAGTGACTCACCTCTGTCGTTGATGTCTGAGCTTCCCCACACGTGGTGTGCATCGGCATCTGCACCAATGAGGAGTTGGTCATCCTTCGAGCCTAGCTCCACCAAGCTGCTCAGCTCGTCTGGTGGCGCCGATCTACTAAGAGGCGCTGCTCCTCGCTTTCTAGCATCACCGCAGTCAAGTCGTCAGAGCTGTAATGAGGCATAAGGTTAGCATGGATACCCTTTCGCACAAGTACGGCGCTTCTGTTCCTGCTTACCGTTGGTGAGTAGAATGTATTGTAGTTTGAGGACCTTAGTCCGGCCACGATATTGCCCGAGGCAATCCATGGCTCTTGAACCAAGGCTATGTCGACGGGCCCTTGCTCTAGGGCAATCAGGAGCTCCGCCGATGCGAGTCTGCTTTTATGAAGATTGAGCTGCAGCACCCTCAACGTCATGGGTGGCTGGCTCATCTCCGCTCGACGGTTTGGCTATTACAGTCAGGTCACCGTCCTCTTCGTCTTCCGAGTCGTCCAGAGCGAGTTCCTGGGCGGCATCCACGATGGCTTCCAGACCTATGGCCTTCTCCACCTCGCCTGCCTGCAGGATGTGTGCGCCTTTGTCGTCGGGGTGTCGCTTCTTGAGGCGCAGGTAGACGCTACCCATATGCCCCACGCCATCTTGCCGAATCTTGGGTACAGCAGATCCTCCGCCTCCTTGTTGATTTGGAGAACCACACTTTGGCCCTCCTCGTTGGGTAGAGGGCTGGCCATGTGCAGAATCTTCCAATTCGCCGTTGGGACGTCTGGATTCTGCCGTTGTAGCAGCTTCAGCGCCCGATCCCCTTGGATTGCGACGGGGAAGAGCACTTTCGCCTTTGGTATGGATGGGATTAATTCCCTGTCCACAACCTCTAGCTTGGCGCCCTCCCACAGCGCCTCCAGTTGGCAGACCGTTTGCGTCAGCCACTTCCTGGTCGGATCGTCGTTGCACTTCAGGATTTTCCCGCCGTTCAACCAACCTGCACCATCGAATGTGGGCATGGGGCTGTGGGTGATTCATCAATCCGTGCAAAGAGAGAGAGACTGATCGAGTAGTCGCGCATGGACGATCTTCCAGCGCGCCTCCGTCATCTTCCCATTTTCGTCGTTCCTGTCAATGAGTGCCACGATCAGGTGTCGGTTGACTACGTCACTGATTATAGCCCTCTTTTTGGGCTTCTATGCTGCTTTGGGTGGCGGTGGGCCTGTCTCCTTGGGCCCGAGTTTCCTTGGCGGCACTCTCGGGTGAGCGTTGCCTTTTGTTGGCAGCTTTTCCTTCTCCTCCTGAGAAAGGTCCGCTTTGTCCTGGAGCCGGCTCTTGATCTTGAGGGCTGCCTTGTACTGCGCCTTGGCCTTCATCCCCTCGCTTGTACGCTTCGGCCCTTCCCTACGCGGGGAGTTGGAACCTGGTACCGTCAAGCGGGTATGGCTTGTTTTGGCTTCGTGTAGCACGCTCTCCGAGTCCGAGTCTACTACAACTACGGCACCCGTGCGGCTTAACTTTGCCTGAGATGTTATGGCAGTAACATTGCCGCTGGAATGACCTGCTCCCGTCATCCCAGGGGTTCGACCGCTGGCGACACGCAGAGAGGATTGCTCCTCCCTGTGCCCGCCGATGGTAGGAGTCGTACTTCCCACCGACGTTTGGGCTGAAATCCCAGCCCTGATTTGATCCTTTCTCTCCGTCCATACTGGTTTGTTTTTCCGGGGAACCACCCACTTGCGTTTTATGCCTACCGCCAGGCACCTCCAACCATGGCTACTGATTCAAGGGGGTTGAACCAGTTGCCTTAGCTACAATGCGACAATGCATTACCCTGCTCGGGGTAATGCAGTCACCATTGCCCAGCCGGCACCCTCGTGGAGGGTTCAGCTGGAGGATTTTCGCCAGCCCTAGACACGAAAAGTTGGGATCATATTATTGGGCTCCTAATGCGTCAAACGCTCGATTAACAAGTCCTGGCATAACACGAAGACTCAGCCGTCAGCCAAGTCCCCCACAGAGGTGCCAATAGAATACATTTTTTTATCCTTTTTAGAATGGTGATCCGGAATGCTGGCAACATTGGACGCCCCACTCTTGTAAAATACTAATCAAACCTCATAGCGAGACAAGAACTGTAAAAATTGCAATATTTTTATAACGATTTTACAATTTCCAGACTAATCAAACCTCATAGCGAGACAAGAACTGTAAAAATTGCAATATTTTTATAACGATTTTAGCATTTCCAGTCACAGAAATCTTTTCTAACCAAAATCCGTTATGGTTCTTTTAAGAATTACATAATTGGGCTGTGACATAAATCAAAGCTTTGTCGAACAATAGCTCCTTTGGCCAAAAAACAAATTGATTAAGTTGATGTCGGCCTAGAAAGTTGCAACGCACATTAATAGACAGGTAATTGAGCTATTATCTCAAACGCAATCCCAATTGCTAGCTAATTTAGCTCATTTATGGGTAGAATGACTTATCAAATGGTCTTGATGGTTGGTTTTCCTAATTGGTGTGTTAATAAGAAAAAATACGTAAATACAAATTACAATTTGCTATCCGCATCTATTGTTTTTTTTCTATTTTACAACTTTTGTTGAAAATTGTATAGTATATATTTTATACTTTATTATGTAATCTGTTTAAATTCATAACATAATAAACAAGAAAGGAAGTTACCTTCGGCCAGCCGAAGTTTATATACCTTTGCAGGTATGCGTACTTAAAATGTTGTTTTGTCAATGTCAAAAATCAAAACGCCTTTTTTCTACAAAGCTTCATCGCGATAGCTTTAAAACTGAGAGAAAAGTTCGCATAGAAACGGACAGACGGACATGGCTAGATGGACTCGGCTATTGATGCTGATCAAGAATATATTAGGTTGTCAAAAAAGTCTTGCGGTATTTTCGCTAGTTGGCGCTGAAAACGCGTAGTTCTTGTTTTATTCGTCGCATCTGGTCATAATATACCTTTTTGGAAAGCTCATTTCACGCGCTAACACGTGTTTGAATGATTGTATTCGTGCAAATGTATGTAACAGCTAGAAGGAAGCGTTTTCAACCCTATAAAGTATATATATTCTTGATCAGGGTCACTAGCCGAGTCGATATATCCATGTCCGTCTGTCCGTCTGTCTGTCTGTCCGTATGAACGCTGAGATCTCGGAAACTACAAAAGCTAGAAGGTTGAGGTTGAAGGTTCCCACACTTATTCTTGGGCTTCCTACGCAGCGCAACGATTTTAAAATGTGTGCAATTTTGCTGTGTATATTTATACCTATCGAAATGTAGAAGACATTTTTGAAATCGGACCATTCATTAAAAAGTTATTCACAATCAAAAAAATGTTATATATCCATCTCCCTCGCACTCCCTTTAGCTGAGTGACGGGTATTAGATAGTCGGGACACAAACCCGACTATAGCGTTCTCTCTTGTTTTTATTTATATTCTACGTATTTATTCTACTGCTCCAACATTCCGGCCCAGTTGAAGCCCTCCGGCGCTTTAACCTCCTCGATTGTGCTGTGGATAGCACTCTTGAGGATACGCCTCCAGCCTTGCGAGCTTCGGCCACACGCACTCTACCGTCCTCGCCGAGTGTTATTGCGACCACGCGTCCTGTGAGCCACCGCTGAGGCACCAGGTTGTCCTCGTGAACGAGAACTAAGCGCCCGATGTCTAGATCGGGGCCCCGATGCTCCACTTGTTGCGCTACTGCAGGCTGGCCAGGTAATCCTTGGACCAACTCTGCCAAGACTGTCGCTTGGGAGCGGACAGCATTCGCCACCGCTTAAAGTACGCGTAGACTTGCTGGAGATTCCGTTTGGTTCGGATTCTGGCGACAGCGTAAGAGGAGGCTGGCCGATCAGAAGATGTACGGGGGTCAGCGCTTCTCCATCGTTGGGGTCGTTGCCTGGCGACGCGATGGGAAAAGAATTGAGCAGGGCCTCTACCTGCTCCAGGTGGGTGCTCAACTCGTCTGCTGTGAGCTTAGCGTTGCCGACCCCTCGCAGTAACCGATGCTTGGCGGCCTTGACGGCTGCCTTCCACAGTCCTCCGAAGTGTGGTGACCTTGGCGGTATGAAAGACCACTCGACGCCTCGTTGAGCCGCGTACCCTCTGATCTGCTCCTGATTGCGGTAAAACGCTGCGTTCAGCTCCTCGAGGACTTTGCGCGCTCCAACGAAATTGGTGGCGTTGTCACTGTACATCTTCTCCGTAAGACCCCTCCGACCGACGAACCTTTTGAAAACAGATAAAAAGCTGTCAGTAGATAGATCGATAACGAGTTCAAGGTGAACAGCCTTTGACGAAAAACAAACATAGACGGCCGCGTAGGTCTTGATAGGGGGTTTTGTGTGCACTCGTAGCGCTGGGATATAAAAAAATAAATTAAATAAATTAAACGAATCTTAAGCGAAACATAAAATGGGCTGCAGAAGTCTACTCCACTAAACCAAAAAAGAGCGAACTTTCCTGACCCGAGGCAAGTTACCCAATTCTGCTGCCTCAAAAGTGACACCATCACCTTGACACCTGCATGATAATTGGTCCTATGTAAGTTGCGAAGAAACAACGTTACGATTATGGGTCCATTTTCCCATTAAGTTCTTTTTAAACCCTCTATGTCTGTTCAATGGGACACCAAATCAGCCGGATTCTCTTCTGTAGGCACTGTCTTGGATCTCTGAAACTCTATTTTCAACAAACATTGCTAGCGTGGATGGTAGTTTTGGGTAAACACTGCTCACCTTAGTGAAGGGCTCACTTTTAAGTGAATGAATAAACTCACTTATTTGGCTCACTCTCTTGTTCAGTGAGTAACTGACTTGTTTAGTGAGTAACTCAGTTGTTCAGTGAGTAGCTCAGTTGTTCAGTGAGTAACTCACTTGTTCAGTTACTCACTTGTTTAAATGGTAAATTTTTTAGTTGCTTACTAATTTTTTACTTTTTAAAATAAATACAGTAAGTTAGTCAAAATTTAAGCCAGTGTCTCTAAAAAAAATTCAGGTGTACTTTTTGAGATCATATTTTATTTTAAAAGCAAGAATTTTTTTTTTCATATAAAGGCACTAAAACTTTACAAAAAAATGTAATTTAAAAGTAGTTTCCATTACTGTTTGTTAATTATTTGCTTTGCGTTTCACACTAGTCAGAAAATAATGTTGAACCTGAAACCAAATTTTTTTTTAGATTGACTAAAAGAAACAACATTAAAAAAATCGTACCGTTATATGTTATTTTGAAGGAACATTAGACATTCCACATTGTTTGGATTTAAAAGAGATCGTCGCTTTGTAATAATTTCGCCTGCTGCTGAAAAAAGGCTTTCACAAGGAACAGATGTTGCTAGCAAACACAATCTTTGTAATGCTTAGGCTCAGATGACACATTCAATTTTTAGCGTCAATTTATTGTGACAATTTTTCATTTGTGTGAGTTTAAAGAAGTGCAAGCGAGTCAGGACTAATATGATATCGCGCATTTACTATTGGTGTTAGTAGTAGAGCAGCCAAAAATATTTGATTCTTTCTCGCGGTCGTTTGAAGTCCCATTAAAGAAAAATTGCTACAATAAATTGACGTTAAAAATTGAATGTGTCATCTGAGCCTAAGCAATATAATCGAGAATAAATATCTTTCTTTGACTCCTTCCAGATCAAGGGATCCTCTTTTCTGTTCAGGCATTCCTCTTCAAGATATTTTGTTACTTCTTTAATGGCGGCTTCCTTTTTTTTCGGTATTTTTTCTTTAAAAAGGATTTTTATACTCCTTCCTAAGATCATTTGAACCTGTTTCCTTCTCCATAAGGATCTCAGTATTTTCTGATTCGACATTCGCATCGAACGTAGAGTCAGAAACTTTGGCCTTTATTGACTCTACAGCTGATTCAAAACACTGTCTTGATTGAAAAAAATGCTAGGGCTAGGACCACTGTACTGCGATTGAAATATTCAACGATCGCTTTCACTTTCTTGCGCGAAAGTGAGATCTTTTCCATTCCATTATGTACAATTAAATTGAGTGTGTTGGGGCGGGGGTGGCTTGATTGTGAGTCCCAGGAAAAAGCGGTTGAAATCCTCTCAGAATTATATCGAAAACACGGTGAAAAACTTTCGGGGTTTTGCGCGACGTGCGGCTGTTTATTTGTGCACTTGTAAATTGGAACTCCTTAAGCCTAGCTTATCTTAGAATCTCCAGAGCGGAGCGGAGATTTGCGGAAGAGTTGGAGAGGGAGAGCGAAGGGCAGTGCGAGCGAGCGAGATGTGGACATCTGGAGAAAACTGCCGCTCGACACTGCCTCCCGAAATTAAACGCCCTTTTGGCGTGCACATTCTCCCCCCCGACTATGGCAATCAAAACAATTGTGAGCGCTTTTGCATTCCTGCAATTTATGGCTGCTTGCAAAGCAGTTGGACCATAACTGTTTATCTTGGATTGCACATTAAAAAGAGTTTTAAGGTGGCTGTTCACCTGCAATCGCTTATTTTCGAAACGCTCAGTTAGATTTGTCCAAGCTGAGTGGAAGCCATCATTGGTCAGTGGGGATCTGGAAACTATGGAATGAGCTTCGCCACTAGTTTTGGAATTTAAATGAAATAGCTTTTCAACGGGCGTGAGTCGTGGATTGTTTATATATATCACCGTGAAAAGGTCCCGGAAAGTCGGCCAGCGAAGATAATCGCCCGAGAAAACCTCTATGTCGATAGGAGGGAGTCGACAGCCATAAGTTATCGAACTTTGGGACGGAGTTTCTGGAGCTTCAGATATTTGGGAGGAGCCCTGTTGGATTTTGAGATCGAGGATCTGAGCGGCAAATCTTTCCTATATTGTATACGTTTCGTTATACTTCGCTTTTAGAATAGATTTGGTGTCTGCGGTGCAGTCACCTGCAGCCACAATGCATTCGGAGCATGTGTCGTAAGCCTCCTTTACCTTTTGCCATAAGGAACTGACGTGCTCCCTACGGATTTTGCAGGCGGATAAAATGGCTCAGCGTGTTAGCTGTGACAATGCCATGTCAAATAATAACTTTGTAACGATCCTGCTGTGCTGAAATTGTTTAACGGTGTCCAGCATTTATTCGTTCGTTCCAACATTTAATTATGTCAGGAGTGGTTGCTGTTAGAGTTCGACCCGGTTCCCAGAGTATGACACGAGCGAGGTTCGGTGAAATTGAAGGGGATTGCGTGTATTTACTTAAATTTTACAAAGTTTAAGACAAGGATAGAGCGGTGAGGTTGGTCCTTTTTTCGGCGGCATCGTCGAGTGTGGTCGTGGGCGGCTACTTGAGTAGTCGCGCCGCGGTGGGTGTCCTGTAGGGGAGAAAGAAAGAATGCGGCTTTTGTTTGCGCCGAAAAGTATGTCCCGGTAGGTGGACACGAAAGGCTCGGCTTCCTGGTTGCGCCGGGGAGGATGCCCGGCCACGTCGTCCTCTGGACTGTCCCGAGATCCCAGATGTCTCCGCGGGTGAGAGAGAGAGTTTGGAGGCCACTTAGGTCTTCCAGGTTATGAGAGAGAGTTATGGAGGCCACTTAGGTCTTCCAGGTCCGGTGAGTTCGGGGAAACCCGAGCGGGTGGGTGACTCGGTGAACCGAGTAATGGCTCGAGATTGGAGTCAGCTGTCACTGATGGTGGCTTCGTCCCTCGAAGTCGGGAATTGGATGGTGGGCGGTGGAATCCCAAAGTTCAGCTGTCACTGATGACGGCCGGTCTCACGGGGAGTGGGTGAGGGAGGTGGGGAGGGGGTTTAGCTAACTACAATGTATTGGACGGGGTACTATACCCTATCCTTAAAAAAGATTCCACAAGTAACTCCCAGAGAGGTTGCCCACACCAATGCGTAAGGCTCACCTTCTCCGATCGCTGTCGGTTGCAGAGTGACATGAACTGGGCAACCGGCGCCCTTTTTATACCCGTTGGCGTTAATTAGTGTTCCCGCACCACGGCAAAATCCCGGGTCAATTTTTCTGCCGCTGCGCTCCTAGCGTTTTGACGCTCACGTAGGCTGTCAAGCAGAAAAACGTCACGCACACAGTCAAATTTGTGCATGCTCGCACTCACACAAACGCAATGCGTTCTTTCATTGCATATGTGCTGCTTCTGCTGGCCACCACTGCCTTAAACCAATCTTATCATTACATTTATCCTATTCCTTATGTACTCTGTTTCGCTTCATGCTTTTATTCTCTCTTAACCTTAACATATTGTTATGTTTTCTATTTAATTATATTGTGCGCTCTGGAGCGGCACACCTTCTTATAGAGGTGGGTAAAAATTTAATAAACAATTTGAAATTTAGGAACCAATTGAAAGTCCGTATGAATATACGGTCACACTGGAATGTGTGGAGGAAATTGTGTGGAAATTTATTTTATTTTTCGAAATAATTTCGAAAATAAATATTAAAGCGAGTGTCCCAAAAATAAATATTAAATTTTGTTGCGGGATATTTGGTCACACTGGTGCACGGATAGGGAAAAAATGTTAATTATTTAACAATATTAAAATTCGGATTTTTGGATTTTTTTTATTTTAATTATTGTCAGCACTTGACCCACTGTGCGCTGCAGAATGCGCGGAGAGAACGTTGACGTATCTATATATGGATATGTATATATGTACTGTGGCTGGATTATATATTTTTCACACACACTCGGAAAAATGGTGTTTATAGACTACGAATATATATTTTTAAAAATAGGATATATGTAATAATGGCCGTGTGATACGTATGTTTGTATTATGCGGGTCGTTGAATTGATTTAGAAATGCAGAGCAGAATAAGTGGACTGTATTAGCATATTTATGTAAAAATATATACACGCAGCTGGAACACAGTAAAAAATGCAGAGTGCAATTTTTGCGCAACAATTTGAAAAAACTGAAACTTTTACTGCTGCTGGGTTATATTGTAACACACACTTGTAGTTTTTTAGGAATATATTTATTTTTAATTGAAATAATTTGGCACTGCGGACTTGCAAACTTGCACGGAATTTTTTGGAGTGTACAAAATTTTCGGCATTCAGGAATGGAAGAAAAATACGTGCACAACTAAAAGAAATGGAATTATATATTAAATGCAGTTGCGTCGGATTTAATCGCTTTTCGATTTAGACGAGAAATCGTAAAACAAGTTGAACGAAATGGGGTTCGAACAACTGGTTGTATGACCGGCAAATAATAGTAATAAGTAGAACTTATCTGGAGCGGTTCAAGCCACCGTAACTGCTGGTGAACGCTGGTAATTGTGGAACTTCTGGAAATATCCGGATCGAAGGACCAAATGTTGGGGCGGCGGTGGCTTTATTGAAGAAGTTGAAGAAGTCCAGTTTCCAGTTGTGGGGTCAAAAAGTGCTCTTTTTTTAGGAATTATTTTTGAGAAAACGGTTAAAGAGACAGCGCTGAAATATGACCATATATTTATTCAAAGAATAAAATTTTTGAACTTGAAAAAATCCAAAAAAGGGGGGGGGGGGGGCGCCCATTGGTGGCGGCATGCATTTTTCTCCCGTGCAGGATTGGCTCAAAACCCGTGATCTGAAACACCAAAAAAACACCAAGGTCCAAAAACTTGGTTCTGAGAAAAACGCGTTTATAGTTTTAAAGCGCGCTCGGCCGGTGCTCGACAGTCTCTATGTAACGGGCTATAACTTTCGAAATTTTTCAGATTTTGATCTGAAACTTCTACAGCACATTTTTGGAACATATATCTACACGATAAGACAAAAAAAGAACGATTTTTTTTGAAACCTGCCTTAACTGTGCCCACGATATTAACAGCAATATTGGACGTAATTGCGGCAATTTTGCCTTGCATACACCAATCAGTTGCTATTTTGCTTTGGTAAGAGCAAATATTTATGCTGGTATGCCTCTCCTTAAAAGATTCACAAGCCATTATATGCGAATGCAATTTAGTGGATTCCTTTGTGATGTAATGAGCTGTTACCGCCATATAGCTTTGATTGGTCAAGGAAGTCCATCCAAGCTGTTAAACATGATTTTAGTCTGCGATTCTGCTGCAAAACCACCTGAGTCACTTAAAGTGAGTGTTCTTTGGTGTTCGACGGGAGCACTGTAGCTAGGATGTTTTGCCTTTAAGTGTCGACCAAGGTTGCTCATACGAGGGTGGTCCGATAAGTTCTTAGCCTCCAAAAGAAAAACGAAAATTTTGGAAAAGTGGCGATTTATTTCTCAACATAATCTCCTTTTAGCTCGATGCACTTGACCCAGCGATGCTCCAACTTCTTTAACCCGTCTGAAAAATACGTTTTCTCGAGGTCTGCAAAATAGGCCTCTGTGGCGGCGACGACCTCCTCATTCGACGCAAATTTCTGTCCAGCGAGAGACTTTTTCAAGTTTGGAAACAAAAAGAAGTCACACGGGGCCAAATCTGGAGAATATGGTGGATGGGGTAGCAGTTCGTAGCCCAATTCGACCAATTTGGCCTTGGTTTCACGGTTGCGTTTGTTGTCCGGAGTGAGCAAACGCGGCACCCATCGCGCCGACAGCTATCTCATGCCCAAAATTTCATGCAGGATATGACCCACGCGGTCTTTTGACATGCGTACTGTCTCAGATATCTCGCGTATCTTCAATCGGCGATCTGCCAAAACGAGATCGTGGACTTTTTGGACGTTGTCCTCCGTGGTAGCCGATTTCGGGGCACCTGGGCGTGGCTCATCAAAAACCGACGTGCGACCACGTTGAAACTCGTTAAACCAATTTTTGACGGTCTCTATCGAAGGAGAAGAGTCACCGTACACAGCATCCAAGCGCTCTTTGATTTCGCTGCGTGATTTCCCTTCCAAAAACAAGAATCGAATCACAGACCGATATTGCTCTTTCTCCATTTTTCTAAAATCCGCGAACACGTATGATGCCAAACGCTGGCAAAACAAAGCTACGAGTCCGATTCCATCGGGCGGTGAGGCTAAGTACTTATCGGACCACCCTCGTAGATCCACACGACAGCGAGGCTTTGCATATTTTTGCTCTCCGACATCCTCAAAATGATCCCAAAGGGAATTTATTTTCCTTTTCAGCGACTTATTTTTGTTAGGAAGCTACAATTTCAAGTTGCCACACAATTATGGGTAAGCAAGGTTGCTACAATTAAAGTGAACCGGTGAAGAAAAAAAAATTGAACCACTGTTCCCTGCAGTCGGAAAAAGAACTAGTATAAAAAATCATTAACGTGCTCCTGTAGTGTAAACGCATCTTATATATTATTTTAAATATACTTTATTTTAAATCTGGAGCAACATTAGTGCCGCTACCAACGTCAATTTGTTTCTGATCTTGACAATTTTTCTTACGTTCTAAGTAAGCCTAAGACTCGTAGCTGCGCTGCCAACAGTTGGATGGCAGAGAGACGGCTATGTATATCTTATATTTATCATGTGTATTTAATTATGCTCTCTTTGGCTGGAGCGAGGGTATATGCATGTACTTGAGTTTGGTTTAGCGGCCGGCGTGTGTAATCGCAATGACGATGCAAAATCAAAAGCAATGATAGAGAATTCATACATGCACGTCAAGTGCTCTCCGACACACACAGACGGTCACCACACACAGGAGTTTGGAATGCCAAATTTTTTGATTTCTTTACCGTTTTTTGTTGGTTTTTTTTTATTAGTTGCTGTATATGGATGATCCCGGTGCCTTACCAACGATTGATGTACACATATACGGTCATCGCATACAGCAACTTGTTTGTATAATTGTTGTAAATTGTCCTGCAAAAGCGATACCGGTGCCTTATCAGCGGTTGATGTACACATATACGGTCGCTCGCGTGGCAATTAGAATTTGATTTTGTTTGATTTGTTTACATGTATTATTTGCACAATTTATTATTATTATTTCACTACCAAAGTTTTCACAACCACCAGTGGTGGTTGGTCACCTGTTCACTCACCTCAGCCTTCAAGGAAATTAGAACTATTGGGTTGGCAAGAAAGTCATGTCGTTTTTTTTCAATATTTTCCAAAATGATTGATTTATATCAGGACTTATAATTAATCAATTATGTATTGGCCGTTTTGTTCGACCACTAATGACCATCTCTCGGGCAGCTGCATAATTCCGCGCTCGAAGAACTTTTGGTCTTTTCCAGCAAAGAATCGAGACAAGTGGTTTTCGACAGCCTCATCTGAATCAAAGTTTTTACCATTCAAAGAGTTTTGAAGAGAGCGAAACAAATGGTAATCTGAAGGTGCTAAGTCCGGATTATAAGGTGGATGTGGTAGCACTTCCCAATTCAGCTCCGTTAATTTTTGCCGAGTGACCAAAGATGTGTGGGGCCTAGCGTTGTCATGGTGAAAGACTATACCCTTGCGATTAGCTAGTGCCGGCTCCTTTTCTTTAATTTTTTTCGCCAAATTGGATAGCTGGCGACAGTACACATCTGAATTGATGGTTTCATTCCGTCCCGGCAGCTCAAAGTGCACTACAATTCCTTCCAATTCCTTCCAATTCCACCAAACAGACAGCATAACTTTCCTCTGATGGATATCGGCCTTTGATGTGGCTTGGGCTGGCTCAGACAGACAGACAGACAGACAGACAGACAGACAGACAGACAGACAGACAGACAGACAGACAGACAGACAGACAGACAGACAGACAGACAGACAGACAGACAGACAGACAGACAGACAGACAGACAGACAGACAGACAGACAGACAGACAGACAGACAGACAGACAGACAGACAGACAGACAGACAGACAGACAGACAGACAGACAGACAGACAGACAGACAGACAGACAGACAGACAGACAGACAGACAGACAGACAGACAGACAGACAGACAGACAGACAGACAGACAGACAGACAGACAGACAGACAGACAGACAGACAGACAGACAGACAGACAGACAGACAGACAGACAGACAGACAGACAGACAGACAGACAGACAGACAGACAGACAGACAGACAGACAGACAGACAGACAGACAGACAGACAGACAGACAGACAGACAGACAGACAGACAGACAGACAGACAGACAGACAGACAGACAGACAGACAGACAGACAGACAGACAGACAGACAGACAGACAGACAGACAGACAGACAGACAGACAGACAGACAGACAGACAGACAGACAGACAGACAGACAGACAGACAGACAGACAGACAGACAGACAGACAGACAGACAGACAGACAGACAGACAGACAGACAGACAGACAGACAGACAGACAGACAGACAGACAGACAGACAGACAGACAGACAGACAGACAGACAGACAGACAGACAGACAGACAGACAGACAGACAGACAGACAGACAGACAGACAGACAGACAGACAGACAGACAGACAGACAGACAGACAGACAGACAGACAGACAGACAGACAGACAGACAGACAGACAGACAGACAGACAGACAGACAGACAGACAGACAGACAGACAGACAGACAGACAGACAGACAGACAGACAGACAGACAGACAGACAGACAGACAGACAGACAGACAGACAGACAGACAGACAGACAGACAGACAGACAGACAGACAGACAGACAGACAGACAGACAGACAGACAGACAGACAGACAGACAGACAGACAGACAGACAGACAGACAGACAGACAGACAGACAGACAGACAGACAGACAGACAGACAGACAGACAGACAGACAGACAGACAGACAGACAGACAGACAGACAGACAGACAGACAGACAGACAGACAGACAGACAGACAGACAGACAGACAGACAGACAGACAGACAGACAGACAGACAGACAGACAGACAGACAGACAGACAGACAGACAGACAGACAGACAGACAGACAGACAGACAGACAGACAGACAGACAGACAGACAGACAGACAGACAGACAGACAGACAGACAGACAGACAGACAGACAGACAGACAGACAGACAGACAGACAGACAGACAGACAGACAGACAGACAGACAGACAGACATGGCTATATCGACTCTGACCCTGATCAAGAATATATATACTTTATAGGGTCGGAAATGCTTCCTTCTAGATGTTACCCTTTTACTCTACGAGTAACGGGTATAAAAATTGTTAAAGGACTAGTAAACGATGAGAAAACATGAATTCCATAAGGATCCGATAAGAGTGAAAGAGTAGCCCTACTTGCTGCGACGTTTTTAAATAGAAACAAGAGAGGACGCTATAGTCGGGTTGGTGTCCCGACTATCTAATACCCGTCACTCAGCTAAAGGGAGTGCAAGGGAGATGGATATATAACATTTTTGTTGATTGCGCATAACTTTTTAATGAATGGTCCGATTTGAAAAATGTCTTCTTTGTAGTTTCCGAGATCTCAGCGTTCATACAGACAGAAAGACGGACAGACAGACGGACAGACGGACATGGCTAGATCGACTCGGCTAGTGATCCTGATCAAGAATATATATACTTTATAGGGTCGGAAACGCTTCCTTTTAGCTGTTACATACTTTTGCTCGAACACAATTGACCCCCTTTTACTCTACGAGTAACGGGTATAACAAGAGAGAACGCTATAGTCGGGTGCCCCGACTTTCAGATACCCGTTACTCAGGTAAAGGGAGTGCGAGGGAGATGGAGATATAAAACTTTGATCGCGCATAACTTTTTATTAAAAAGTTTTTAACGAATGGTCCGATTTGAAAAATGTCTTCTACATTTCGATAGGTATAAATATACACAACAAAATTTATACTTTTCGGAAATCTTTAAAGGTGTGGGCGCCAAACACATTTTAAAATCGTTAGTGGGCGATTATGGGTGTTAGAGGGGGCGTGGCGCCCAAGCCCAAGAATATGTGTGGAAAATCTCAAACTTCTAGCTTTTGTAGTTTCTGAGATCTCAGCGTTCATAGGGACAGACAGACGGACAGACAGACAGACAGACGGACAGACATGGCTAGATCGACTCGGCTAGTGATCCTGATCAAGAATATATATACTTTATAGGGTCGGAAACGCTTCCTTCTCCCTGTTACATACTTTTGCATGAATACAATATACCCATTTACTCTACGAGTAACGGCCGAGGCCTTGTTAAATAATTCGATATTTTAAAAACTAACAAGAGCGAACGCTATAGTCTGGTTGGTGTCCCGACTATCTAATACCCGTCACTCAGCTGCAGGAAGTGCGAACGCAGTACTCGGGTTGGTGTCCCGACTATCTAATAATCGTAACTCAGCTAAAGGGAGTGCGAGGGAGATAGATATATAAACAATTTTGATTGCGTATAACTTTTTAATGAATGGTCCGATTTGAAAAATGTCTTCTACATTTCGAAGGCCGATATCCATCAGAGGAAAGTTATGCTGTCTGTTTGGTGGATTTGGAAGGATGTAGTACACTTTGAGCTGCTGGGACGGAATGAAACCATCAATTCAGATGTGTACTGTCGCCAGCTATCCAATTTGGCGGAAAAAATTAAAGAAACGGAGCCGGCACTAGCTAATCGCAAGGGTATGACTATACCCTCACTCGGCAAAAATTAACGGAGCTGAATCGGGAAGTGCTACCACATCCACCTTATAGTCCGGACTTAGCACCTTCAGATTACCATTTGTTTCGCTCTCTTCAAAACTCTTTGAATGGTAAAAACTTTGATTCAGATGAGGCTGTCGAAAACCACTTGTCTCGATTCTTTGCTGGAAAAGACCAAAAGTTCTTCGAGCGCGGATTTATGCAGCTGCCCGAGAGATGGTCATTACTGGTCGAACAAAACGGCCAATACATAATTGATTAATTATAAGTCCTGATATAAATATGACTTAAACATGACTTTCTTGCCACCCCAATAATATGGATCGTCAGCATTTTTTAAAGCTATTTTTTGTCCATTTTGTGCCACGTTATCATATTTCTATTTTTATTGTTGAATGGGGTTAGCACCAAGGTTTAAAATGTAACATTCCTCTTTTTTTTAATTACCTTGGTGATTTATAAAAAATTAAAAAGTAAAACCAATATACTGGGGCAATTCCGCCACACACTAGGTTAGCCAGCTGGTAAAAAAAAAATATGTGTATTTAAAATAGGTGCGAATTTACCCAAGTATAGGGTGGCGAAATTTCCCCACACTGTTCTTTTTTAGAAATAATTATTTTTCTTCCGAAATAAGGCGCGAAATTAAAAATCACTAACGCAGAAATGCACATTATAGCACTGTGTTTTATATAAAAAAGCCTGTATCTTGTCCCTTTTCAATTGTGGAATACAGAAAAAATTTCGTCGAGAACTAAATGTAGCTTTTGAACTATTAAAACACATTTAATATTATAGCTTAATTATCTTGGCCTTCTGTGCAAAAAAAAATGCATTGGTTGTGTCATGCCGTCTTGAAGGACTAAAACAAAAAAATTATATATTTTTACGACTTATGGATTCCGAGATATTGCAGGTGACGAAATTGCCCCAGTGACGAAATTGCCCCACTCTCCCCTATTTTTCATTCTTTTATTTTTAAATCGTAACTTAGTTAAAATAAAGCATAATTTTATTATATTTGCTAAAAAAAATGTTTTGTTGGGCTATACTATCAAGCCACTATCAAGCCACTATCGATGGCACTTTCAAAACTATCGATGGTTTAAAATAAACTATCGTCGACTATCGATGGCGCACACTATCGATAGTTCTCCACCTCTTATTCTCATAGCATAAACTTAGTAACAGAATTTTTTAAGTTCAAAACTTATACAGTTTTGTCAAACTTCAAATTAGTATATCTCGGCAACGGCTTGGACGAACAACTTAAAGATGTGCAGGGGAGAAGGGGGCTCTAATAGTAGGAAAAGTTTGGTAAGACAAGAAGCTATAAATAAGAAGCCATTGGAATGAGACTGGTAATAACAATACGAAACTTACTTTCACTGTTAACGGTATAGGGTAAAAGAGATAATTTTTATAACATTTTTTTTTTGTCTTTTTGGCCACTAATCTTTTTATCTAAAATGAGATAGAATTTTGTGATTTTTTTAACCCATTCCCATGATATAAAAATGAGGTGTTTTTTGTGGTGCTGTTTTGTAAGTTTATTATTTTTCTACAATTTCATTATTCCTTAAAAATTTCACGCTGTCAAATTTTTGTTTTGCCGCCCTTAACCGCGACTTGGGCCATTTTACTCAGTTTGACTGCAATCTGGTTCATCAAATACCAAGAAGTTTGAAGACCAACAAAATATTTAGTAAGACAATCGCGTTAAGCATAAAATTTGCTTAAAAAAATAAATATTTCGAAAAATGTAGAGCGACCAATATCCAATAAGGAAGGTTCTAAGGAACCTTCAGTATACACGGCGCGTAATTTAAACAAGCCGTTTGGCCTTTAGGACCACAGACTATTGTGCCCCTTTTACTATTGTATTTGAGCCCCCTTCTCCCCTACTATGGACATAAAAAAATGATTTCTTAAATTTTGGTTGACAGAGAAGCGCACTAAGGGAAAAGACCAAGTCGTATATATTTAATTTAACTGTTCAAATTTTAAGTAATATTATCACATTTTTGATTTTGAATTGGGATTATTGTAGAATTAGAATTAAAATATAAGTATTTTTAACAATAACAAAATTTTATTGTTTATTTTATTCCAGTCCGAAAATTACTCGTAAAAAGCCTCCGCTATACAACCTTCAATTTTCCATTATTGGCTTGAAAGATCAGCAGAAAGATTTAAAGAAGAGAATAGAACAATTTGGAGGCAAATGTGAATCAAAAATATCGGCAAACACAATAGCAATTATATCATCTGAACCAGAAGTAAAAAAAAAAACGTCCCGCATGCAGTCTGCGCAGGAGCTTGGTATACATATTGTGCCCATTGAGTATTTGGATTTTGTGGAAGCTGACGCAGAAGGAGCTATAAATTATATAAATAGCACAAGTATTTGTAATTGGGGAACAGATCCAAAGTCAAGAATGTCTGAAGATACCAGAAAAAGCTCAAAATTAAAAAGTATATATACAAAATCCATGCCAATATCAAAGACGTTTAAAGTAAAAGATGGAATGGCCGTTGATCCTGACAGTGGGCTTGAGGATATCGCACATGTGTACGTGGAGGGTAACAACAAATACAATATTGTTCTCGCCTTGACTGACATTCAACAAAATAAAAATTCATATTACAAGTTGCAACTTTTGGAGGCAGATACAATGTCAAAGTAAGTACTGAAACGAACTAATATTTTATTTATACCCAAGGAACTCCCTATTAGCAAATTGCGTGCATCCCTCAACTAGTGGAGAGTTGCGCTTAACCAACTCAGAGTATATATAATTAAATTTACAAGTTTAATGTCACAATTTAATTTTGTGGAGAATATACTCAATGTATCTTATAAATGTATATTTATATATATATCTTATAAATGTATATGTATATAAATGTAGTCTGAGCAACAGCTTGGCAAAATTTGAAAATGTCTGATATTTTTTCGTTTTTACGATATTAACAGACGCCTTACAGTATTGGTAAAATCTCCTAAAGTCCAAAACGGCCACCGAAAACGTTACAAAGCTGTTTAAAAACTCTTTATTTCCCATCGGAATCGGAAGCGTAAAAGTTATGCCGTAGCATAATAACCCACTCTAATAAAACGAAATTATAGCCAAAAGGAGTACCGACTGGAACTGGTAGTGCAGCCATAAATGCTGTAGTACCAAAACCTGTCACATGCGTGGTACCAAAAACAGTCACCTGTGTATCGCAGCGGAAACAAATTTTTGTTTCTCGGCTGAATCCTGACCTGTCATCCCTGGACATTACGGCCTATATCCGTAACAAAGTTCAGATTGATGATCTAAAGGTTGAACGATTTAATTTTCCATATGCTAGGGAAGTATCATCATTTAAGATCGGTGTTCCCTGTGCTCATTTTGCAACGATGTGCTCACCCAATTTTTGGCCTGCAGGCATTTTTGTTAAAGAGTACGAAGCTAGAAAAAAGAAAATTCGTTCAAAGGAAGTTGGAAATCCCTTTAAAGAGCCATCCACATCTTCATCCGTATCTGTATCAAAAAACTAGATTCTTTCCTTCTGCTTTCCTATCAGAATACCAGAGGTTTACAAAGTAAGTTGACCAAATTGTATACTGATAGTTTTTCCTTGTCTTCCCATGTTATTGTGTTCACAGAAACTTGGTTAAAACCGGAAATTCTTAGTTCCGAAGTTTTTCCAAGTAAGTTCACAACGTACAGGCTTGATCGTCCCTCCCGACGTGGAGGTGGAGTTTTAATTGCAGTCGACTCAGAATTAACGTCTGAAGAAATAACGTCCGACGAAATAATGGACATTAAATTTCTGTGTATAAAACTATCCCTTCCGGGTATTTCTATATACATAACATGTTCCTATATTCCGCCGTCATCTGAATTCCCAATATATGCAAATCATCTGTCCGCTATCCAGTTTATTTCAAGTAAACTATCAGATAGGGATCAGTTAATAGTTTTAGGTGACTTTAATATACCTAGAGCGACATGGTCCACCGTCGAAACCTCGAATATATTGTTACCTTCAACGCAGCATGATTTTCTTGATGGTTTGCTTGATATTTCATTGTCTCAAGTAAACCATGTTCAAAATTCGTTAGGACGATTACTGGATCTATGCTTTGTTTCAAGTCCAGATTGTGTCTGCATAGTTAAAACCTCTGCAATTACTTTACCGGAAGACCCATATCACCCAACGCTAAAACTGACTGTTGACACGCGTACAAAATTAATTGAAATATGTGAAAAGTCAGCTAAACGCATCCCCTGTTTTCGTAGGGCAAACTTTCAACTTATCAATAGCCTTATCGCTTGCTCGGATTGGTCTAATCTGTATATATGTACTAATATGACTGAAGCTGTTAATATATTTTATATTAATATTTTGCCTTCCTACGTATTATCCTAAAATTTCTAGCCAACCTCCGTGGTTTAGTAAAGAGTTGTCACGACTTAAAAATGTGAAGTCTAGACTCTACAAAAAGTTTAGAGCTTCCGGATCACAAGCTGCCTTTTCCCGATACTTAAGTGCTCGGTCGGATTTTACCGTGCTTAACGCTCAGTGTTACAAAAACTATTTAGCTCGTTGCAAGACACAGTTTAGACTGGATCCAAAACAGTTTTATTTTGTTTTATTTTGTTAACACAAAGCGTAAATCTTCAAGTTACCCATCAACACTTAAATTTGAAAATTCTGCCGCAAACACTGATCAGGCCATAGCCGATCTTTTTGCACAGTTTTTCCAAACCACCTATTCAACAACAAGTCCGTCAGATCAGTCATACCCATATGACATGCCTAAATCTAACTTTATTTTTTGTCCAGTTATAAGTGAAAGCTCACTTCTTTTAGATTTGCAAAGGGTCAAACCAGTCTACTCTCCGGGTCCTGACGGAGTCCCTGGATGTGTGCTCAAGTATTGCGCTGAGACTTTGTGTAGACCATTGCACAAACTTTTTACTTTGTCTTTAGAAACGTCAGATTTCCCGCAAAGATGGAAGGAATCGTTTGTTATCCCGCTTCATAAAAAGGGGAGCAAATTGAACGCAGGTAATTACAGAGGTATTTCAAAGCTATCAGCTATTCCGAAGCTCTTCGAGAACATTATTACTCCCCATTTGCAACACAGTTGTAGGTCTCTTATTTCCTCTTGTCAGCACAGATTTATAAAACGTAGGTCAGCGACAACCAACCTTTTGGAGTTTACTTCATTTGTGTTAAATGGTTTTAGAACAAATTGTCAGACTGATGTGGTTTACACTGATTTCAGTAAGGCGTTTGACTCTGTAAACCATCCGATTTTACTTCGGAAATTGGACCTTTTGGGGTTTCCTGATGATCTTCTTAGGTGGATCTTAAGTTATTTGAATGGCAGGACTCAAAGGGTCATTTTTAAAAACTCTTTATCATCCCTAATCCGAGTTACGTCCGGTGTACCACAAGGAAGTCATCTTGGTCCGCTCCTGTTTACATTATTTATAAATGACCTTCCTCTAGTCCTAACGAACTCGCGTGTACTTATGTACGCAGATGACGTTAAGTTGTGCCTGCAATTTAATGATCCCGCACATAGTTTAGCTTTACAATCTGATCCCAATGCATTTCAAACATGGTGCTTGAATAATGATTTAAATTTAAATGGTTCTAAGTGTAAACTAATGACCTTTTTTCGTGTCACCCCTCACTATTCAACTTATACTTTGAGTGGTTGTGTGTTAGATAGAATAACGCATGCTGACGACCTTGGAGTCTATATGGATCCCAAACTTAAATTTTCTGATCACATTACTACCATGGTAAATAAAGCTAGGGGCGTGCTTGCATTTATCAAAAGGTGGTCGAAGGAATTCGATGATCCCTATGTCACAAAGACCTTGTTTATTTCATTAGTCCGACCAATTCTTGAGTACTGCGCTCCAGTTTGGAGTCCCCAATATGGGGTGCATATAGACCGGATTGAGTCTGTGCAAAAAAACTTTTTAATATTTGCCTTACGGGGACTTAACTGGTATACAAGCCTAATACTGCCATCCTATTCTAGTAGACTACTTCTAATTAACTTGCCATCATTAGTTAATCGAAGAACTATGCTTGGTATTACGTTTATTAGGAATCTTATTCATGGTGATGTGGAGAGTCCCGAGTTACTGGGTCGCCTGCATTTTAATGTGCCAAATAGATTCACAAGAAACTATATTCCTCTAGTTTTAAATCATTGTATCTCTAATTATGCAGTGCATGAACCATTTAGAGTACCCTGCAATGACTATAATAGACTATATCACCTAATATCTACTACCGACTCACTGCCTATCTTTACATCAATAATACTATCCTACTTAGCAAATAATTAGTTTTACTTTATGTATCTTGACTACTCGTATATTGACCTGCATGTATTTTTAATTGTCTATTGTGAAATTGTCTTCTTTGTCCGCGATTTCGTTTACTCGCCCAAAACGGTGTAGGGCCCCGCGCCTAACAAGCATTGCTTGGTGTCCAAGTCCAAGTCCAAGTCAAAAAAAATCTACAAAAAGGATGATAGAAGTTTCTGGTAGAGTTGGATCACAAAATAAAAGTAAACTCATTTTTTTGACCCTTTTCAATAAGTGTCATTCAGTGTATTATGTCCATTTACAAAAAAAAATGCTCCTTCTTGGATTACATCTACCCGTTACTCGTAGAGTATGTAACAGGTAGAAGGAAGCGTTTCCGACCCTATAAAGTATACAGGGTCAGGATCAGGATCACTAGCCGAGTCGATCTATTTATGTCCGTCCGTCCGTTTGTCTGTCCGTGTGAAGGCTGAGATCTCAGAAACTATATGAGCTTGAGAGTTCGGGGTTCGGATTTAGGTTCCTTAGCTTCCCATTCAGATCAACCCTTTAGTTCCTGAAATCACTTTTCCCTCGTATAATCACCAGTGACAGGTCATTTGTCCCTCGTGACGCACTCATGACATCCCATAGAGACATTTGTCAGGGATGTTCGTTTTTCACTCGTGACAGCTCAAATGAAATTATTTCGAAGTCACCGGTGATATCACCGGAGAATTTGTCATATGAGACGTCACCCCGTGACATGTCCCGTATGATTTCACGAGTGACATTCAGAATTTGTCCGTTGGGATGTCACTTATAAAAAACGATCAGTGAAACGAGTGAATTATACTCAACAGATCCACACTGCGTTCCTCATTTTCGTTGCTGTTTCCTGACGGAAACATAATTAATAACACTGTTCATCATCAAACATTTACCTCGATGGAACCTATTGTTTTGAATTCGTTACGAATTCCCAAGATAAACTGCGTTTTCCAAAAAGTTCCCCGACGCAAGGATTCTTAGCGAAAGGACCTCAAAGTTCGAAAAATGCTGAAATTGGCCAACTTTCCGGAGGTCTCACAGGCAAACGGATTCATCATTTGTTTAAATGTTAAAGTTTTTCAAAAGTGACACTCTTTATCTTTATCGAGCCCCATACTCAGAATAATTTTTTGATTTTTTTTTAAGAAAAAAAAATAAAAGAAAACATAGCCATAAAACGTAAGAACATACAGCTGCGGTCAAAATTTTAGTAGTGTTTCCGCCCTTAGTTTTTAAAGGTTTGTTGTGGTTATTTTTGTTCTCCTGATTATAATTTTATTGATTATAATTGTACAAGTGGACTGATTGGATAAGAAAAATTATAACGACAAACTTAAAAAAGGGAAAGGTGGAAGCACTACTGCTGTTTTGACCGCAGCTTTATATTTTTACGTTTAATGGCTATGTTTTCTTTTATTTTTTCCTCTTAAAAAAATCCTAAAATCTGAGTATGTGGTTCTAAAGATAAAGAGTGTTACTTAAAAAAACTTAAACATCAAAACAAACCATGAATCCGTTTGCATGTGATATTTCCGGAAAGTTGGCCAATTTCAACATTTTTCGATCTTTGAGATCCCTTTGCTAAAGCAGGCCATCCACAGACGAATTTGGTCAGCGAACATGTTCGTGTGTTCATCGTTGGTGGTAGTGTTCGCGCTCAAATTTCATACAAATTTGTTCGGAGTTTTGTTCGACAAAGATAAAAACGATTATTTCTTGCCTGTGTTCGCGAAAATATTCGTCGACAAAATTCGACTGTGGATGGCCTGCTTAAGAATCCTTGCATCAGGGAACTTTTTGGAAAACGCAGTTTAACTTGGGAATTCGCAACGAATTCAACAATATAGCATCCACCGAGGTAAAAAGCATTAATTTTGTTGCACAGTGTAATTGTTATTAATTTCTGACTGTTCATTTTGGCGCCCCCGGGTGGACACGTGGATTCCTTGTATATTAACATAATTTATAGTTTCAAACAAGTGAAACACGTGGGTTTCTGTAACTGCACACGGCAGCTCGCCAGTACTCTATACCAGGTAACATATTGCAGTGTTATTTGAGCCAAATAAACAAATTGGAATTTTTTTATTGATAATAAAATTGTTCATTTGAATTTTGGCATATAAGTGAATTTTTGGTGACATAGTGGAAAACTACCAGCACAACTACGCATACACAGTTGCATAGCTGAATATAATTGGCGGAGCACATGTCTTCACACCTATGCACCAGCCCGAAACGGTAATCTTCGATCACAAAAACTTTATTAGGCTGTTCGAAACTCTTGTGCATGATGATAATCAACTGTCAAACAGAGAAATTTAACCATTTGCTTGGCTGTCTTGAAAAAGAAGCATTGGGCACAGTAAAGGCATTCCAGGTAACGAATAGTAATTATAAAAAGGCTCTTGATGCGTTAATACGTGTATATGAGTTTAATGAGTGCCTAATATTTTTCAAGGCTATTTGATTTATCTTGCATACCCAGTCCGTCTGCTTTGTCGTTGAGGACTTTGATTAACAATGTTAGGGCAATTTAGGAATCATTGTTGTCTATTGGTGACGACAGTAAAATTGTAGACGCAGGAACGCGAGCTAGATGGGAAAAGGGACTTGATTATTCTAAGATTCCCACATGGAAAGATTGTGAAGATGAGATGAATAAGCGGTATCAACATTTGTCAGTTGAAGAATCTTCATCGAATAAAGGGAAAACCAATAAGGCTTATCGATATAACCGGCAGAAGAAGAGTACTACTACATCACTAGCACTTAATCAAATGGAGCATCTTAAGATCACCAGGTGTGTGTTTTGTAAGACACAGGATCACGCGATCACTGCCTGTTCCTCAATTACTGCGCTTTCGGTTGCCAACCGCTTTAAATTCGCCAAGGGCTCGCGACTTTGTATTAACTAAAATGTTTCATCTTACAATTTATCACATTGCCAATTTATCACAATAATTTGTTGCATCGTTATGTTTCCACTACGACTCAGTCTATCACATCACAACCGACTTTAGGTACCGCAACGAATTCAAACCATGTTCCTGATGTGGCTGTCAATCATGCCCGGTCAGTAAATGCAGGACAGGTAGTGTTGGCCACAGCCTTGGTTAAAATAAAAGGACGCCTTGGGGAGTATCAAGTGGCTCGAGTGTTATTGGACTCAGGATTCCAGGTCAATTTAGTAACTGAAAGTCTAGGGAATAGGGAAGTCAAACTTCTTAACTGAGACCTGTGTACAAACCTCAATATGTTCTCGCACCAGCAATTTCCAGATGTCAGCAGAATTATGCGTTATACCATCCATTTTGTAATATCAAATAGAAAAGGCAATTCAGAACTCGGAGTTAGTCATTCCACAGCACAATAACAAGCTGTCATTGCAAAACACAGTGATTGGGTGGGTTGTATCAGGTCGATATAAATCCCTGACTAGTCAGCCAAAAGACTCTAGCTG
This sequence comes from Drosophila lutescens, assembly GCA_037075285.1. Lineage (NCBI taxonomy): Eukaryota > Metazoa > Arthropoda > Insecta > Diptera > Drosophilidae > Drosophila > Drosophila lutescens. The sequence continues at coordinate 59,791 of JBAMCF010000820.1, read as the reverse complement.
TCATTTAACCGCGCTACAAGAGCGTAGTTCACGTCGCATCAACAAAACGATATACCCCAGAACAACAGCTTTGCGAGAAATTATTTAATGAAACCGTTACAAGATTACCGTCGGGTCGGCTAAGAGGTTCTTTACCCTTCAAATCGAGCTCTGCGAGCTTGGGAAATTCATTCGAAACTGCTAAACAAAGATATTTGTCTTTGTCAAAAACAACCTGCGGTTCAAGCTTTATACGTTGCATTCATGAAGGAGTATCTAGCTTTAGGGCACATGTTTTTTGACGCATCGTGTAAGTCGTCAACCCAGATATCTTTAAATGATTTGCTTATGGTTCATTGCTTATTCAACCATCTCTCTTTTCTATATTATTACGCTTTCGTATGCAATATCTGCAGACATAACAAAAATGTATCGGGAATTTGAGATCGATGAGCGTCAGCGTCAATACCAGATAATTGCATGAAGAGAAAGTCCAACAGAACCTGTGCAAGCATTTCGACTAAATACGACGGGGGGACGCCATCAGCGCCGTACCTAGCCGTCAGATGTCTTCAATACCTTAGTAATTTGTACGGCAGCTTTCACCCTCGCGGTGCCGAGGCTTTGTCCAGAAACTTTTATGTAGACGACTTACTAGCTGGAGCTGAGACGATGGAAGAGCTTCAGGTTATGCGCCAAGAGCTGGAAAACATTTTAAGTACAGCCGGCTGTATTTGGCGAAATGGTCGTCCAATGTTGCCTCGAAAAACAATAACTCGTCAACAGCTATTATTCTCGGTGACCAAGAATACACTTAGACATTAGGTCTAATATGGAGCCCCAATACAGATATTTTAAATATTCTTTCTCAGCTGTAAGTCCAACCGAAGTTCTCACAAAGCGATCTATTTCATCTTTCTCAGCGCGCCTGTATGACCCTCTTGGTCAGCCCAATAACAACGAGAGCTAAAATCCTTATACAACATCTTTGGTTGTGTAAACTCGGGTGGGACGATCAACTTCCGGAAGACTTGCGTCAATGTTGGGAATCAATGGCTTCCTGTTTCCTTGAATTGGATAAAGTGTCTATTCTCCGACATATTGGAGTTATTAAAAAAGGTTCGACCCAGATCCATGGATTCGCAGACGCTTCGGCAAGGGCATTTGGCTGATGTTTGTATGCGCGTGTTGTTATAACCAATGGAATCTCAGTCCGGCTTATCACTGCGAAGTCAAGGGTTGCGCCATTAAAAACTAAAACAAAAAGGCTGGAGCTATGCCCCGCACATTTGTTGGCAAAACTATGGCAGACCGTGGGAGAAGATTTGGATTTCGTAGTGGAGCGTATTTTATTTTGGTCTGACTCCGAATTAGTTCTACACTGGTTAGAACAGCATTCGTCCACCTTGAATGTATTTGTTGCAAACAGCGTTGCTGATAGACGCCACGTGCCAACTAAAGAATATCCAGCAGATCTAATGTCTCGCGGATGCCCAATTACAGAGCTGAATGATTTCTTGTGGTTCAGTGGCCCAACTTTAGCCTCAAAATCCAAATTTTACGCTTTCAGAGGTTAAAAAACGGCTAGAAAAACGTTCCTGGGCAGCGGTCTTAATAGCACTCAATCATCAACCTGACGAGATTCTTGCCTTACTTGAAACCCAGTCAAGATATCTAAAAATCTTGAGAATTGTCGCGTACATACTAGAGACCTGCACGACACGATGCCGATGCCGAATCCACGAGTAAAAGTAATCAAGTTGGCGATGCCACGAATATTTTTTGTAATCATGTAATCGTGTCAAACGGTGCCGAGTATATTCGAGTATATTTTTACGTACTCGTGCAGGTCTCTAGTACATATAACGGTTCGTTCGAGGTCACAGAGCTGAGCAGTATACATCAGTTGTTGTCATGGCCCAAGAATTAAGACATGCCTTTCTCACAATAATGCACAGCATACATCAATTCGAATTTGTGGAGGAGTTTCGCCACTGCCACACGATGCAAATCACCACCTTTTATTACCAAAATCTTGTAAATTTGCTAAACTATTCGTAGAACATCTTCACTGGTCCAACCATCACGCAGGCCCACGCATACTTCGTCTTCATTCCCCCTCGAGCCCCCACTTCGGAGGCTTGTGGGAAGCAGCAGTGAAGGCCGCCAAGCATCTTCTCATCTTCTCTTCTCATTCGGGCCATCGGTAGCGCTTTGTTAAGCAAGGACGAGCTCGACACAATCGTCGTAAAGGTGGAAGGTATTCTGAGCACCAGGCCAATAGTCGCCGTCACCACCAATCCGAACGACATTCAAGCCATAACCCCAGCACATCTACTGGGTCGAACGCTAGGTGCGCTGCCACCCGTGTCCGTGCAACGCGTCAACGACGACAAGCTCTCTTATTTGAGCAGATAGCGGCTCGTGTCCCCCATCAAGGAGCGCTTTTGGCCCAGCTGGTTGAGAGAATACCTTCTCAGCCTTCAACAGAAGCAGAAGTGGACCAAAGATCAGCACAACCTCGTGGAAGGCACCATTGTATTAATTCACGAGGACAACATTCCTTCGCAAGCGTGGCTGCTAGGCGTCGTTACTAAAGTATTTCCAGGATCGGATGGGAAGGTTCGAGTGGTACTACGTTACTCGTAGAGTAAAAGGGTATATTGTATTCGTGCAAAAGTATGTAACAGCTAGAAGGAAGCGTTTCCGACCCCATAAAGTATATATATTCTTGATCAGGATCATTAGCCGAGTCGATCTAGCCATGTCCGTCTGTCCGTCTGTCTGTCCGTCTGTCTGTCCGTCTGTCTGTCTGTCTGTCTGGATGAACGCTGAGATCTCGGAAACTATAAAAGCTAGAGGATTGGTATTTGGCATGAAGATTCTTGGAGTTCCTACGCAGTGCAAGTTTGTTTCAAGAAGGTGACACGCCCCCTCTAACGCCCACAATCGCTTATATACGATTTTAAACATTTTTTTTAGGCGAAGCCATTTATGCCAGCAGTTTTGCATTTTATCCGCCTATTTAACTTTGACGAACTGTAGCTTTTAAACTAATGAGTGGATCTCATTGCTGTGTATAAAAAAGTTGGAGGGCATTCTATTACCTGTAAAATGAGTATTTGATAGCCAAAATCGGTTAACCACAATGTAACGCTCGCCTTGTAGGAAAATCTTTTTGTCTCTCTTAATAGAAATACCCTACTGTCACATGAATCCACAACTAACACGCGATTGGGACCTTTTTAATACCCTAGCTTCAGCGGGAGGAATTGGGTGGGTTGTTGCGGTTGTTGTAGATCGCGATTACGTCGAAATATTTAAAGATCCCTACTGAAACTAACTAATCGAGAGTCTGCACTGAAACCTCAAATTAATAATCAAAACAATGAATGGTGGATAAACTAAAACGGTATTAGGTACATAAGTTGAATAGATAAAAAGAAGCGGATGGGACTAAGATGTTGTTCGTCCGACCCTTTTATACCCTGCCAACCTTGGTTCTTTCGGGTAAATATTGAATAAGAACCCCAAAATTATTAGTTAAGTATTTCTTTATTTCAGAGCTTCATGTCCTCGGAAAACTTAAAGGGGCTTAGCCTTGCATATTGGAATTTATATTTTAGATTCACAAAATTTGTTTCGTATAATTGATATACATTGATATAACTTCAGATCATTAACTTCATGATTTTCTTCGGTTGATTTGTTTTACAATTTCTGGGATTATTGGGGAATGAATTTCCTAACTTATACTGCTCCACATAACTTGTCGTTTAAAATTTAGTTCTATACATAGGTTTTATGACTGTTAAGTGCAATTGATTTGTCTGTTTACAATTTTATTTTTTCTGGTTTACTTATGCAAGTCAAACCTTATTTAAACGCAATTAAAGAAACGAACGCCGATGAGGGCAGCCAAAATTCTCCCAAGACGAATAAGCCGATCACAACAAACTGTCTAAAATTTGTATATCGGCGGGATTTAGTGTTATGCAAGTAGCTCAGACCCGAGGTTCGGTTTTTTCTGGAGAGTAGCAGGTTATTCGCGTTAGGAGGGTTTTAGCTCATTCGTTCGTCTTGGGGTAAATTCTTTCAATCGGCGGCTTGTCCGAAACAATCAAAACTAAAGTAGCATGCAATCACTTACCCTCCGAAAATTCCGATGAAGCGCTCCATGGTTCCAGGGGCATACTTGTTGAAATTCCTTGGAGAGACAAGTTTTAATTATTTCGTCGCAATCGCCGTCGATACCCAAGGTTAAGGTTGATTCTCGTGCAGACAGTTACAGGTGAAAGAAGAGAGTTTGGCAACGCTTGTACCGCCTTGGGTACGTTGGTATTGCAACTACACGTAACACGATCAATTGCACTTTGGGTTACGTAATTTTAGGTAATTTTAATATTTTTGTTTAGGAGTTTTATGGTTGTTTTCATGTGGCTTGAGATGCCGTTGTGGAAATCGTCGAGGAGTCTTCGGGGTCCCTTGCCTGTCCCAAATGGAACGGATCTCTATTTCCAGGGGATGAATTTTTGGTGACGCCAACTAGCCTAGCCGACTTAACCCCACGCGCCGCCTGGTGCTGGATAGGTTATTATGGCGTGATGTTCTGATTGCGAACTAGGGGTTCCTACACAATTTGTGGGGGTTAATTTTGATTTGTCTGTATCCTATTTAATTTAACTTACGTCCAGTTTGTCGTTTTCTTGAATTTAGGTGCTTGTTTCTTACTGTTTCAGTTTTAGACGTTGAACTAATTGATTGTTTAATAGTGATTTGGGGTAAACACGAGTCGGATGATCACTGATGGCAAAGATTTAAGAGGATTCGGTAATCCAGTTTTAGAAGCCAACCTTTCACTTAGAGTTCTCGAAACAGAAAGACTGAGTTGTTCAAAATTCAAACGCTGGGAACCTTAACATCCGGCATAAGCTAATTTTTGACGTTCCCTTTTTGGATCACTTTCCGTCCTAATTTAGGCAAATTTTCTTGCGGGTAGTTACGTACTACGTTATCGGTAGATAAATCGGATAAGTAACGAGAGTTTTTTTTATTATCAGTTATTTTTAAAAATTGGCAGGAGTTTTACCTGTGGCATCATGGGTTATTTCATGATTATGAACGTATGTCGCTTTTTCTATATACAATTAATTAATCTTCAGCGTCTGTAAGTGTGTTGATAATTCTAAGCTTTTCATTAATTGTTTTATGAACCCGTTCTATGTCGGCTATACCATTCTTGCTAGTTGTAATTTCAATATTAATATTTTCCTTTTGTAACCAATTTTTTAAAGATTTAGATACTAGGCCAGGATGTTGATCCATTTTAATTGTTTTTGGTTTACTTATCTGTGGTTTTGAATATTATTGAAACCAAAACCACAGATTGGAAATTAATTTTAAATGAATGTTACATGTTACAAATTTACGTTGGTTAATAAAGTAATAGTCTATAACATATTTATAGCGAATATTTCTGGTTTCTGAAGTTTTTTCAAAAGGAAGAGCAACTTTTCAGATCTCTGCTTTGCACAAATTAAAAATTTCTCATTTATTAATAATGTTTTGAATAAGTTTATGTGCGTCTGGGGAATAGTATTTATACCCGTTACTCGTAGAGTAAAAGGGTATATTGTATTCGTGCAAAAGTATGTAACAGCTAGAAGGAAGCGTTTCCGACCCTATAAAATATATATACTTGATCAGGATCACTAGCCGAGTCGATCTAGCCATGTCCGTCTGTCCGTCCGTATGAACGCTGAGATCTCGAAAACTATAAAACCTAGAAGATTGCAATTTTGCATGCAAATTTTAGGAGTTCCTACGCAGCGCAAGTTTGTTTCAAAAAGGTGCCACGCCCACCCTAACGCCCACAATCGCCATAAACGATTTTCAAATGTGTCTGGAGGCCACATCTTTTAAGATTTTAAAAATATATAAACGCAATTTTATAGTGTTTATTAATACCTATCGAAATGTAGAAGACATTTTGAAAATCGGACCATTCATTAAAAAGTTATACGCAATCAAAATTGTTTATATATCTATCTCCCTCGCACTCCCTACGATTATTAGATAGTCGGGACACCAACCCGAGTACAGCGTTCGCACTCCCTTTAGCTGAGTGAAGGGTATTAGATAGTCGGGACACCACCCCGACTATAGCGTTCTCTCTTGTTCGTTTTAAAATCGTCATAAGTTTTTATATCCGTTACTCGTAGAGTAAAAGGGTATATTGTATTCGTGCAAAAGTATGTAACAGCTAGAAGGAAGCGTTTTCGACCCTATAAAGTATATATATTCTTGATCAGGATGACCAGCCGAGTCGATCTAGCCATGTCCGTCTGTCTGTCTGTATGAACGCTGAGATCTCGAAAACTATAAAAGCTAGAAAGTTGGTATTAATAATGTAGATTCTTGGGCTTTTTTTTTTTTGTATTTTGTTTAAATTTTATTTGTATTAACATTATTAAAATTGTTTTGGGTATGGCCATACCGTGTGATATATATGAGATTATATTAAATAAAGTTTTTATTTAAAATTAAACAAATCAATAAATAAAATTAATTGAAATTAATTGTTCTACGTTTTAAACATTTTTAATCTGTCTTTATGTACTACCTGCTGTTTGTTCTTATTGTCTTTTATCTTAATATTGTCATTTTTATTAATTTCGATTACTACGTAGGGTTCTAAGTACTGTTTATCTAACTTATGACCTGTTTCGTTTTTTAATAAAACTTTATCTCCTATTTTTATTTTAAAATCTTTAATGTTTTTGTCATATATTTCTTTTTGCCGTTTTTTATTTTGTTCAATCATTATTCTTGCTCTTTTATATGCATTTTCGAGTCTGAACTTTGATTCTTTGGCGTAGTCATCAATATTATATAAAGGTGTAATTTTATCATTACTGTTAAATGAAATGAAAAACAAGCTCGTATGGACAGTAATCGTGTACCATCGAGGGTGTAGTGTTAAAACAATATGTAAAGTATAAAAGCCAAACATCCCAATCTGCTTTGTCTGACGAGATGTATGATCTAACACATTCGTTAAAAGTTCTGTGGCTTCTTTCTATTGTACCTAAAGTCTGGTGGTGGTGTGCAGTAGATGTTATGTTTTCAATATTTAGATATTTACATAAATCATTGATTACTGAATTCTTGTATTCCGTACCCATATCCGTAATGAATGTATTCATTGGACCGTACTTTAGAATAAATGATTCGAATATAGCTTTTGCTACAGTTTTTGCACTTTTATCCGGATGTGGAATGGCAACAAGGTATTTGGTTAAGTCACATATTAGTGTAACTGCATATTCATTTCCTTGTTCTGATTTAGGTAATGGACCGATCGTATCCACTAACACTCTATCAAATGTTTTCAGAGGTGTTTCTGTAAGAGTCAAGGGAGTTTTTGTATGTTTTGTTGTTTTGGCCTGTTGGCATTTAAAACATTTTTTCACGTGGTTTGCAACGTCACGCGTCATGTTTTTCCAATAGTAATGTCTTTTAATTTTCGCTAGCGTTTTTGTAATTCCTGTATGTCCACCTTGTATTGGATCATTATGTAGTCTAGACAGTATAGCTTCTATTTCTTTTTATACCCGTTACTCGTAGAGTAAAAGGGTATATTGTATTCGTGCAAAAGTATGTAACAGCTAGAAGGAAGCGTTTCCGACCCCATAAAGTATATATATTCTTGATCAGGATCACTAGCCGAGTCGATCTAGCCATGTCCGTCTGTCCGTCTGTCTGTCCGTCTGTCTGTCTGTCTGTCCGTCTGTCTGTCTGTATGAACGCAGAGATCTCGGAAACTATAAAAGCTAGAAGATTGGCATTTTGCATGCAGATTCTAGGAGTTCCTACGCTAGTTTGTTTTAAAAAAGTGCCACGCCCCCTCTAACGCCCACAATCGCTTATATACGATTTTAAAAATTTAAATATTTCGGAAAAGTAAAAATGCAGTTTTATTGTATTTATCAATACCTATAGAAATGTAGAGGAAATTTTTCAAATCGGACCATTCGTTAAAAAGTTATGCGTGATCAAAGTTTCTATCTCCATCTCCCTCGCACTCCCTTTAGCTGAGTAACGGGTATCTGATAGTCGGGGCACCCGACTATAACGTTCTCTCTTGTTTTGAATATATCTATTGAAATAATTTCAAAGATTTTCTCGCTCGGTGCCATTTTTCCGGCCGTTCTTTCCAGCCTTTGGAAAAATTGATCTAAATCGAATATTCCATGGGTATATAGATCATCAACACTTATTCTTGCATATATCTTTTTTCCTTTTTTAAGGGAACAATTTGATGATGTTAAATGCAAGGTCACTACTTTTTTAACATCCTCATTACGAATGACGTCAAATATTTTGGGCTTAGAAGCTGTCGGTTGCTTTTGAAAATCCGAATCTGATTTTGAAACTGCGCAGTTTTTATTATTTTGTCTGTTTTGTAATCTTGTAGTGACTTTTAAAATTTGTTTGTTTATGTCTTTGAGTTCTGCGATGCTTATTCTTGATAAGGCATCTGCCACGTAATTATTTTTTCCCTTAAGGTACTCTGCTGTAAATTGAAATTCTTCTAGATCTAGTCTCATTCTTGTTAACTTGGAAGTTGGATTTTTCATTGAAAACAAATATGTTAACGGTTTATGGTCTGTTTTAATAGTGAAATGTTTGCCATATACATATGGTCTGAAGTGATTTATAGCCCAGTGTATTGCTGTTAATTCTTGTTCAGTTGTTGATTTATTGCTTTCGCCTTTTGTAAATGTTCTTGAGGCGTATGCTACCGGGAGATCAACTCCATCGTGTGATTGAGTTAAGACTGCTCCGCAAGCTTGCTTGCTAGCATCTGTTGTTATACAAAATTCTTTATTAAAATCTGGGTATTGTAGTAGGGTTGGTTGAATTAATGCGTTTTTAAGGTATTCAAAAGCTTTTTGGCATTCAGGTGTCCAATTAAATGTTACATTTTTTTTGCAAAGGTGGGTTAAATGTCTTGAGTAATGAGAGAAATTTGGAATAAAGCGTCGGTAATAATTGCAGAAAGCGACGAATCTTCTCGATTCATCTGCATCAGAAGGGACAGGGTATTTAGTTATTGCATCATATTTTTTATCATCAGGTAAAATTCCTTTGTTTGTACATTTATGGCCTAAGAATGTGACTTCGTGCATAAAGAATGAACATTTTTCTGGATGAAGCTTGAGATTGTGTTTTCGACATAGGTTAAATACGTTAGTTAAGTTTTTAATCATATGATTTTCGGAACAACCTATAACTATTAGATCGTCTATGTAAAGAAAAGCTTGGGATGATTCTAGTCCCGAAAAGGCTAATGTCATCATTCTTTGAAATGAATTAGGGGCGATTTTTACACCGTAAGGTAATCGTTTAAATCGTATGAGCCAGTGCTCGTTGAAAATGACGTTATGTCTCTGGATTCTTTTTCTAAAGTTATTTGGTGGAAACCAGACATTAAATCCAAACATGAAAAGAATTTTGCTCTGCCAAGTTGATCGAGTATATCGTCGATTCTTGGTAATGGGAATTTATCTGCTAATAATTTTTTATTTATTTGTCGGTAGTCAATAACTAATCTCCACCGTTTTTCTTCTGTTCCTGGAAGTGATTTCTTTGGCACAAGAAGTAATGGGCTATTGTACTCTGATACGGAAGGTTCTACAATGCCATCTTTAATTAGTTTTTCGACTTGTTTATCTGTTTCTTCTTTTTGGCTATGGGGTGTTCTATAGTTTTTAATATAAACTGGAATGTCATCCTTCACTCTTAATTTTTGTTCATAAAAATTATTGGAGGATATTGGTTCCGTTTCTAATCCAAATATATCAGTAAATTCGGTGCATAGTTTAGTGAGTGTACTTTTAAACATTTCAGGAAAATTTTTTTGTTCATTTGGATAGGACCTTATTTTGTCTGATTTTAAAATCTGTACTTTGTGGTTTTTGATAGTTATTTAATGGTTCGTAATCAATGTTAGAAATGTTTATAATTTTATTGGTATCGGTTGTGTTTAAAATGCGGACAAAAGTATTATTGGAATTGGCTATAGTACTTGCTATAATTACGCCATCGGATATATATTGATTTTTAATAAGTATCTCTTTGTGAGACGTGTTTACATAAATTTGTCTTACAACTTCGGATCTAGCAGGAATTATTAAGTTATTGTCTATTGAATGTATAATCGGAATGTTGATCTCTTGATCGAAGTTTTCCGGTCTAGCTATTAACCAATCGTGATCTGTCTGAAAGTCGATTTGGCAATTAAATGTTTTTAGGAAGTCCATTCCTACTATACCATCACAGGGCATCAACTATTTGAAAGTTGAAAGGGATTATAAATTTTCCTGTTTGTATTTCTATAAATGCTAAACCTTTGGATTTAAGAGTACCTTCTCCTATTCCAGACATTGTTATTATTTTTGATGTGTCTATGTTATCATAGTTATCAGAGTTTATTTTTAAAAGACTTAAATCAGCGCCTGTATCAATTAAAAGGGTTAAGGGGGTTTTTGTTTGATAATTTTTTATTTGAATGTAAATGTTGAGACTAAGATTTATTTTATATATAGTGGTTTTGTGTGGCTTAATCTTCTTAAGGGAATTTCTTAGTTTTCCTGTTCAGTTCCAATAGTTTTGACTTGAGCATTCGAGTTTCCTCTATTGTTTGAACTATTTTGAGAGGTGCCTCTTTGAGTATTGAGTTTCCTCTATTGTTTCTGTTATAATTTGTGTTTTGGTTTCCGTAATAATTTTGGTTTTGGCCTTGGCCATAATTTCCTTGATAATTATTATTGGCCTCTGCCGCGATAATTTCCCTGGTAGAAGTTATTTCTTCCTCGTGTGAAATTACCTCGATAGTTTCCTCTGCCATTGCCTCTATAATAACTACCTCGGTTATTTGTATACATTACACTGTGGTTATTTGTTTGTTGATTACTGCAGTGTATGTATTTTGTTATAGCGTCATTCATATTATTAAATGAGCCTGCTTCCAAAATTGTTTTAGTTTTTCCGCTTTCGCAATTCTTTATCAGAGTGGATATAGCTTCTTTTGTGCTGAATTTGTCAGCGTGTTCAGCATTTAATCCTTCATCGATATATGATGCTTCTAGCAGTTTACGCAAGTTATCAAGTTCGTTTGTGAACTGAGTTGCAGTTTTTCCTCTTTGGTAAGTATTTGCCATTTTAGCTTTAATTACCTCTGAGGTTTCGCCAACAATTGTGCTTTGTAGTTTATTATTAATAATAGCATCAATTGTGCGTTCATTTTGTACATTATATAGTAGATCCTACAATTTTTGATTTGACGACTTCTACAGCCAAATCTTCAAACGTTCCCTTTGTCAGGTCAACCAGCTTCAAAGCTGTTACAAATCTATGCAAGTGTAGTTTTTGTCCGTTGAATTCCGGAATGGCACTTGATATATCTTTAATATATGCCCGTTGGGCAGCTGGATCTGCCATTATGTTTTCTTTTGTTTCTACTATATTTGTATCTGAATCTATATTTTCGTCTTCTTCTGTTTCTGACTCTTCTGCTGAAATAAATGCAGGGATTGAGAGATCGTGTAGATCTTTTTCATTTATTTCGATATCTTTGCTTGTATCTGAATCTTCTTCTTCTGCTAGTGCTTTTTGTTGGTCTAATGTTAAAGGCGTATTCAAAATTGTCGGGATATATATTTTTAAATCATACTTATCCTTGACAGTTATTAGGTTTGCCCGCAACCTTATCAATATTTTGGATAACTTTGATAAATTTGTTTTGTTAACTATTTCCCTATTTTCATGCACTAGGGTTCTTGCCTGATTGTACGAATCTTTGTGTCTCTTGTGTTTGCCTTTTTTGGCTTACACATTTGTAAGACTTTTCAAATGTTTCTTTTAATTTTCGGATATGGAGTATTAATTGCTCCCATTCCATATTCAGTTTTTAGTCAATATTTTTATACCCGTTACTCGTAGAGTAAAAGGGTATATTGTATTCGTGCAAAAGTATGTTACAGGTAGAAGGAAGCGTTTCCGACCCTATAAAGTATATATATTCTTGATCAGGATCACTAGCCGAGTCGATCTAGCCATGTCCGTCTGTCCGTCTGTCTGTCTGTCTGTATGAACGCTGAGATCTCGGAAACTACAAAAGCTAGAAAGTTGGGATTACCCACACATATTCTTGGGCTTCCTACGCAGCGCAAGTTTGTTTCATCGAGGTGCCACGACCCCTAACAGCCACAATCGCCATAAACGATTTTCAAATGTGTCTGGAGGCCACATCTTTTAAGATTTTAAAAATATATAAACGCAATTTTATAGTGTTTATTAATACCTATCGAAATGTAGAAGACATTTTTCAAATCGGACCATTCATTAAAAAGTTATACGCAATCAAAATTGTTTATATATCTATCTCCCTCGCACTCCCTTTAGCTGAGTTACGATTATTAGAAAGTCGGGACACCAACCCGAGTACAGCGTTCGCACTCCCTTTAGCTGAGTGACGGGTATTAGATAGTCGGGACACCAACCCGACTATAGCGTTCTCTCTTGTTTTTTTACTATTTACTTGTGCATAATTTTTAGCACGTTAATATGTCCTAAGACTGGGTGTATGTCAAATTCGGAGAATACTTTAAAGTTTCTCACGGTAGACAGTACAATTGCCTTTTGCGTTCTGCCGCAATGAACAAGTGGAGAGAATTCAAGATCGTACCTATTCATATATTCGTACTCAAAATCTACAATTAATAGAGGCTCTGCTCTGTTCCTAATTAAGGCTAATACCCTATTCTCAAAATTTGGCTCGTTGGTCAATGTAACTCTAAGGCACTTTGTTGTATTCATTTTGACAAATTTTTCTTTTTAATGATTTTTATTTATTTGTTTATTTAATTCTCATATATATAAACGGGTATTTTAATTCTCATATATATACAATTTTTGTTTAAAATTTAATTTTTTGTTTTAATTAAATTTTTTTTTTTTATATTTTATTATAGCAATTGTTTTGCGCTTGTTAAATTAGATTTTATCCAGATCATTAGCCTGGCTTCTGTTAATGGCTCTTTTTGATACACTTTTATTGTGGAACATATAGGCCTTATATAAAATAAATGCGCTCATAAAAAAAACAATTATTGATAATAAAATATTTGTTAGTTTGAAATCGATATTTTTCGATTCGATTTTATTTATTACGTTAGCAGTGGAATCCACTGACTTAACGTCTACTAATCGCATATTGGGAATTTTTTCAAATTCTTTTATTGGAAATCTTATGCCATTTATGTATGGCTTTCTTTTATCAATAGGGAATGTTTTACTTATACTATGATTAACAAGAGAGAACGCTATAGTCGGGTGCCCCGACAATCAGATACCCGTTACTCAGGTAAAGGGAGTGCGAGGGAGATGGAGATAGAAACTTTGAACACGCATAACTTTTTAACGAATGGTCCGATTTGAAAAATTTCTTCTACATTTCGATAGGTATTGATAAACACAATAAAACTGCATTTTTACTTTTCCGAAATATTGAAATTTTTAAAATCGTATATAAGCGATTGTGGGCGTTAGAGGAGGCGTGGCACCCTTTTGAAACAAACTTGCGCTGCGTAGGAACTCCAAGAATCTTCATGCCAAATACCAATCTTCTAGCTTTTATAGTTTCCGAGATCTCAGCGTTCATACGGACAGACGGACAGACAGACAGACAGACAGACGGACAGACGGACAGACGGACATGGCTAGATCGACTCGGCTAGTGATCCTGATCAAGAATATATATACTTTATGGGGTCGGAAACGCTTCCTTCTCCCTGTTACATACTTTTGCACGAATACAATATACCCTTTTACTCTACGAGTAACGGGTATAAAAATCATTAACGAGACAAAATTAAATTAAATTTTTCTTTAGTGTCTTTTGTTAAGTTTACAATTTTCCTGCCTATGGTTTCGCATAGCTTTACGGGCTACACTTCTAATCGGGCAGAAAGGGGTTCCGCTCAATTTTACATATTTTTTTTATACATATATGATTTCCTTTTTTTTTAATTTATTTAATATTTAAAGTTGACTCCGGATGTTGTCGTCCTTGTCTGCATCAGCTGGTCGTCGCCGGTTGGCTTGTTGTCTCAGCTGCAGTTCTCCTGGGCGTATGGGCTCAGGCGGTACCGGTGCCGGTCATCGCACAGGTTTAATACACGTTGACTCGCAGTGTGGGCTCTCCAGTGGTCCCGGGCAATCCTTGGGACATTCCTTAATCTTCTTCGGTAGTTTCTTTTTGGGAGGAGGAGGTGTTATAATTTTTTCTTTAGACAGGTTTATAATTTCTGAGTGAGCTGGAGTTATTGGCTTTGCTTTTTTAAAACTTGAACTTAAAAAATCAAGTTCTTCTTGTAACTTTTGGGCTGTTGACCAGGGGGGTGGCGGATGATTTTTAAATAAAAGCCACTTTATGTGAGCTATTCTTTTAGTTATTTTGTTTTTCACGCCCCCTCTTTTAGCCATAACTCCATCTCTACTCACTCAGATAATTTTTCCGTCGTCCACGGATCCTTTGTTGCCTTGATCCTCCGATGTCACGGTCGCTATGTAGATAGTTGGTTGGTTGTAGATAGTAGATAGTTGGTAACCCCTTTATGTAGTCGATGAATCCTTGTCCTCCAATAACAATTCGTTTATTTCGTAGGTACGACCAACAGTTCTTTCTTTATTCATTGTCCATTTTATTCTTAATTAGCTTAAGCTTAAGTCTCGTTGCTGGGCATTTGGCAGCAGCGGGGAAAAATGTTGACCGTGGTGTTCTTCATATATTCACCACGCTGGCAACCAACTACATTCAAGCACGGCCCCTTAAGGCGGCATGTGCTGAATGTGCATTTGAGATGCCAATAATTATATAGACTACTTCTTGCCCATTATTTGTATGCGAATATATTAATATTCGCTGTTAAAACAAACAGGGGTATGCAGCGTGCGCGACATATAAATCATATTCGAGTGAGTCGGCCTGTGTGTAACATACCAACAGAGCGACAGTTGTCTGCTGGGGTGATCATATTACCAAAGCACTTGAAAATGTGCTGGCCGTTGGACTTTTGTGTATTTATGTATTTAACGTTATTAATGTACAGTATGTACCCGATATGTGCCTTTTTGGGATAGTACTGCACCTAATGCATAATTGCTTGCATCTGTAGTTAAATCGAACTTTTTTTCAAAATCTGGATAAATGAGAATTGGATCGTTACTTATTAAAGTCTTTAATTTTTTAACCGCATCATTATAACTAGTATCGTTTGTATTTGTTTTTGATCCTTTCTTTAAGCCAAAGAGTCACTGGTTTTGCAATTTTTGCAATGTCATTTATAAATTTCCGATAAAAATCTTCAAAGGCATAAAAAGGATTTTATTTGTTTTGGAGAGTTGAATCTTGAATAGATTGAATTTTATTTGGATTTGCTTTGATTCCTTCGGTTGAAATTATTTGACCTAATAATTCTGTTTTTCACATTTATCTAATTGAAGTTTGAGATTTGATCTGCGAATACATTCGAATACTTGTAGGTAGGTAGGTAGAAGTGGTGAGGTCCTCTCTGAGGACCTCCAAGTAGAGCTGAGCTCCGTTTTGTTCCACAGCCTCGTAAATTGTTGTGTTCTCTTCAGTACCAGCCTGCGTCATTTAGAAAACCTAGGATTGCAGTTATCCTCTGCTTTCCCATTTCTCCCAACGATTCCAGCTGATACGCCCCGAAGTATCTCGCCCTGATGTGGTTTAGTGCTGGGCAATGACACATCGTGTGCTCAGGTGTCTCCTGTGTGTCTGTTTCTTTGCAGCTTCTGCAATTAGCGTTGTACGCAAGCCCCATCTTCATGGTTTGCGTGCCAATGGCCCAATAGCCTGTGATGAGTGCCGTGATCCTACTAATATCCCTTTTACTTTTGGTTATTAGCTCTCGAGTTCTCTTGCTGTTGACGGTTGGCCAGCAGAGCTTTGATCCCCTGAGACCCTGCTTTTCCGACCAACTTTTACTGGCTTGTGTTTTGTAGTGTTCGTGAATCCTTGCTTGGACTGAATTTAAGGATTTAGGTTGACTAGTTGTATAGGAGTCGTCTGCCGACCCCATTCGTGCAAGTTCATCCGCCTTTTCGTTTCCTGGTATATCATTGTGGCCTGGCACCCATGTTATCTGTACATGGTTGTTTGTTGCTAGTATGTTAAGAGCCGACTTACAATCGGCTACTAGTGTCGAGTTAGTTCTTGCTGCTGAGAGAGATTTGATAGCCGCTTGGCTATCAGAGTATATCCTTACCTTGGTATTCCTGAGGCATTGCTGAATCGAAAGCTTGGCTGCTTCTAAAATAGCAAGTACCTCAGCCTGAAAAACTGTCCTCCAGCTTTCAGCGAAAATTCCAGTCCCTACACCACAGTCCATCTTGAAGCAGTCAGTGTAGAGTGATACTTCATCTTGTCCAGTTACTCTGTCATTCTCCCAGTCTTCCCTCGTTGGAAAGGTAGTTGTGAATCCGTTTCCAAATCTTATCTCCGCTGTCATATAATCCGTTTTGTTCTTTGCCAGATGTGTGGTAGCCTTTCCAGCATTTACTTGCCTTCAGCCTGGCCGCACTCTGCTCTGCCGTATCCTTTATGAAAAGTTCTATAGGCATTATATCCAGAATAGTGTTCAACGCGGCAGCCGGGCATGATCTTAATGCCCCTGTAGCTCCCGCGCAAGCTGATCTCTGTATTCCTGTCAGCTTGGTAATATTGGATGCTCTTGTCAGGGCTGGCCACCAGACTAGTGCCCCGTATGTGAGAATTGGCCTTACCACTGCTTTGTAAAACCATAATATTATCTACACCCCTACCCCAGTTTTGCCGAACATTTTCCTGCACTGGTAGAATGCTATATTGGCCTTTTTACTCGTTCCGTGATGTTCTGTTTCCACTAGAGCTTCGGGTCTAGTATCACTCCTAGGTACTTAGCTTTACCCGATATCTCGAGTTCGATTCCATCTATTTTTGGTTTACTGTATGTTGGGATCTTTGTTCTTCGCGTGAAGAGCATTAGTTCGGTTTTACTCGGGTTTATACCTACTCCGCAGGTTTTTGCCCATTCATTGAGTCGGGTAAGGGCCCCCGTCATGATGTTACTAATAACATCTGGGATTGGTCCTGATACTAGCAGCACTACGTCGTCTGCGTAGGCTACTACTTTAACTCTTCCGCTATTGAGCTCTCTCAATATGTCGCTCATGTTAATAAGCCAGAGCAGTGGCGATAGAACCCCGCCCTGAGGTGTGCCTCCCTTCACAAAGCGTGTGAGGTAAGTGCCACTCAGTTCGGCTGTTATCGTCCTGCTCGTGAGCATAACTCCGATCCAAGCTCTGATGTCTCCTTCAATGCCGATCGAGTGGAGGGAGCTCAGTATGGATTAGGCGTTTACATTTTTGAACGCACCTTCTATAGATGCTGCTTCTCGGTGTTTTCCCGGATATGAATATCGATCATTCGTTCCAGCGTTTTCATTAAGAAGGAGGCAAGGCTGATCGGCCTGTAATCCTTTGTTAGGATATGACCTCTTCTTCCTGGTTTTGGTATAAATACAACTTTGGCTTCTTTCCATAGAAGCGGTATGTGTGTTAGTCTGATGCAAGCCATGTAAATGGTGCTGGCTTTTCTCGAAGGTTGCCTGGAAAGTGTGTATCCACCAGTGTCTCTATGGATTCTTCCACTGTTGTAGTCTCTTATCCGTCTTGTTTGTGTAATAGAGTTGGGCTGTTATACCCTTTGGCAAGGAGCTTGCTTAGTCTAGCCGAGTCTTTTATACCTTCGAGCGATTCGCACTATGTCCTCCAAGAGTCTTTCTTGGGTGCGTATATCGCTTTTTGTATGCTTTTTGTGCTTCTTTGTATGGCTCCCATTACTTGGTAGCATATCTGGAGTTATAGGCTTTTCTTGCCCTCTTTCTCAGAGTGCATAGCTCTTTGGTCCGCCATAAAGGGTGTTGTTTTTAAGAGTATGAAACTTTGCATGTTTCCTTAAATGCATTGTTTAGAATGTTTGTTAGGTCCTCTTCTTCCTTGTCCAGGGTCGTCGTAGAGGTTTGTACCCCGAAATCCCCGAAATTCCCTAGTGCTTGGGAATATAAAGGTCGGTGTGTTACCTCTATTACATATGTGATGTTGCGGCAAATAATATTATCAAAAAGAGACTCACCCCTTTCGTGACTGGCTCAGGTGGAGCCGGTTCATCATGGGCCATGTAGGATGAGGCTATGATCATCGATTTCCCACCCGCCGCCACGAATCTGGCAACTGCTAGATCCGGTGTACTAAGATTGGAGCATAGAAGTGCGTTATAGTTATTCTTTATAATAATACCTGCTCTCGGCCTACCTGTCGAGTTAGTATAAAAGAGTGTATATCCTTGTTGTGTTAGACCCAAGACTTGTTCGTCTCGAGTCCATGGTTCTTGAACGATGCCTATGTCAATGTTCCTCTCACTGAGAAGAACTGCAAGATTGGCTGAAGCATTCGTGCTGTGCTTCAGGTTAATCTGCACGACTTTAGGCATCGGTGTTGGGTGATACGTCTGGTGTCTTGTCGTCGATGACCAGGTCATCCAATAGCTTGTTGGTGTCATCGACCTCCTTGAGAACATCATCCCAAATGCGAGCCCGCGGCCTCCTTGGAATCTCCCTGGCGTGGACGAGCCTAATACTAAGGCCGTCCCATGCATTTTCAATCTTGGCTATGCATTCCGCCAGGAAGGACCTTGAGAACGAGTCATCGCACTTGATCACCCGGTGCCCCCTGACCATGTCCGACGAGTCGAAGGAGGGGATCGGACCATTTGGCACGGCTTTTAGCCTTTCAGCTATCATGTCGGCCACCTTGACCTCAATCTCCTCCCACTTCTCCGACAGCAGGCGTCCGTCGTCGTGCAGGTCGTCCACCAGTGCCATCGCGAGGCTGTCTCTGGCTGCGTCGCTGAACTTCTTGGCCTTCTTCACAAAGGAGGTCGGTCTTGGCCTCCCCTGAGAGTCCTTTGCCCGTTTGCTCGCTTGCCTCGTGCGTGCGGTCCCTTTTCGTGTTGGCTTGAGTGGCCTCCGGGCGCGTCTTCATGTATTCCTGCGATCTCCGCAAGTCATCGAGTCTTGTCATCCGCATCGCGCTGGTCAGTCTTGCCCTCTGCCTCATTCTTGGCAATCTTGCCGAGAATGAAACGAGCCCGACTGACCTTGGCCTTGCGCTGCGGATGCGTAGCAGTGGCTGCCTTGCTGGTACCCGGCTGGGTTCCGCTGTTGTGTGGGTTGATGTTCTTGGTGTCTAGTGAGGTGCTGGTCTTAGCAGCCCCTTCCGTTCCCATCGGAGCCGGATCACCCTGGCTGGGTGTTCGCGGCCCTTCCTCGATGGTAGCGGAAACGGTTTGGGGTTTAACCTCCCCCGTGAGGTTCGAAGCTACGGTGTTGGGTTTCATTTTCAATACATAATCGCCCGCGTTGCTCGACCAGGCAAGCGCGGCGGGCCTGAGGGTTGTTGGGGCTCTTTGAAAAAGTCGACCGTGACTCCGCCCCAAAGTCACGGCAAGGCCACTTCCGACCCAGGGTTTGCCCGACCCTGGGAAGGCCGAATACTTGTACTCTTGTAAAGATTTTTTTTGTAGTTTGCCAAAAAACGTCAATTTTGAAAAAGTACCCTCTCATTTAATTTCTGTATCTCCGGTTGTAGTAATCCGATTAACTTCTGTCTTCTGCATTATTTTCTTCTAAAACCTCTTCTTAAAAAAAAAAAAATAACAAAAAAACGGTTTTTAATTTCTTAAAAATAAAAACAATTTAAAATTCTTAGAAAATATTTAAAAATTGACCCCACACAAAAACAAAATTAAAAAATTACAATTACACTGTGCAACAAAATGAGTGCTTTTTAAATTTACCTCGATGGATGCTATATTTTTGAATTCGTTACGAATTCCTAAGTTAAACTGGGTTTTCCAAAAAGTTCCCCGACCCAAGGATTCTTAGCACAAGGACCTCAAAGTTCGAAAAATGCTGAAATTGGCCAACTTTTCGGAGGTCTCAGAGGCAAACGGATTCATGGTTTGTTTTGATGTTAAAGTTTTTGAAAAGATACACTCTTTATCTTTTAAACCCCATACTTAGAATAATTTGGGATTTTTTTAAGGGAGAAACAAATTCTAGAAAACGTAGTCAAAAAACAACAAACTTTTGAAAACACAGCGCGGCAACACTACTACTATTTTGACCGCAGCTGTATACTTTTATGTTTTTTGACTATGTTTTCTAGATATCGCAAAAACCCGGCAGACAGGCATCAGTTTATATTCAGAATTCGCAGAAAAGAAATTAGCAGTCCTATAGCACCAGTTTACAAAACAAAATCGACCTCACCCTAATCGAAGGAAACCTTAATTTTCCGGTAAAGTACATCCCCTTGATTAAGAAATGGGCACTTTTAATTTTTTGTATGGTGTCAATTTTTTTTAAGTGTAAAAAAGGTTTTTGGCACCTTTTTATTTTTTATCTCGAGTTCTGATAACCTGATTTGGATCACCTTATACTCATTTTACAGGTAATAGAATGTTCTTTAATGTTCCAGTCATTAGTTTAGAAGATACACCTCGTCAAAGTTAAAAAAGTGAAAAAAAAAATGCAAAAGCTCTGGCAAAAATGGCTTCGTTAAAAATACACGCCTGAAAACAGAAATTAGTTTTTTAACTTCTACTTAAAAATACAACTTTAAGCAAACTAATAAGACCATCAGCTCAAAAATCAACGAAGGGTTCCATTTTATATAGATTTGTCAAGTTGGGAAAAAAGGGTATTACAGCCCTGTTAAAGCCCTGTTAAGGCCCTGTTGTCTCAGTTAAGAGCTGCAAGCGGCAAAAAAAAATATTTTCATATAAAATTCATTTGCTGGTGGATTCTAATGATCATTACCTTGTTTTTTTTTGTCAAAGTGCCATCTACCAGAATAAGTTGTAAAACTAATTTCGGTTTTTAGGCGTGTATTTTTAATGATCGGATTTAGAGGTTTACCCCGATGGCTTGGTCGTCGGCGGCGGCGTGGGGGTCAAGAAAAGCCGGCGGCGGCGGCGGCGGCAGCTAAGCCGTCGAATTTGTCGGCGGCCGGCGGCGTACGCAGTAAAAACAAAATTAATTTTTCTTAAATAAAAGTTTCCTTAGTTTTTCAATTTTTATTTATTTTCCTTATTAAAACAAAAATAACTCTTCTTTTTCTGAGAGATCATTAATTACATTTTTCCTACATTATTAAAAAAAAATTAAACAGAGTTCTTCTGCGAGATCATTATCTTCATTTTTAAAAGTTTTCAACTAAAAAATATGAACAAACAAAAACCTAACTTAAACTTTCTTTGCATGTCTTTAAAATAAACAAGAGAGAACGCTATAGTCGGGTTTATGTCCCGACTATCTAATACCCGGCGATTGTGGGCGTTAGAGGGGGCGTGGCACCTTTTTGAAACGTGGCACTGCGTAGGAAAACCAAGAATATGTGTGGGAAATCTCAACCTTCTAGGTTTTTTAGTTTCCGAGATCTCAGCGTTCATACCATACCGGTACCAGCCGCATACACCCCAAAATCCTCTAATTTGTTCGATGTTCCGAGAGGCTGGCCAGTTTAGAATACAGGATATCTTGGCAGGATCTGTGGAAATACCTCTCTTTCCAATTATTTACCCTACAAATTTGACTTTAGTCACACAAAAATGACTCTTGCTGATGTTTAACGTTAGGTTGCTCTTTCGGAAGTGCTCTGCAATTCAGATGTGAACAGAGAAATGGGATTGAAAGTCTTCCGTAACAATGCACAAATCGTCCAAATATCCAAACACACAGTGGAGTAGATCTAGAGGAATCAAATCATCCATGAGGCGACACATAGTGGATGGGGCGTTACATAAACCGAAAGGCATAACAACAAATTAAAATAAAGCTCGTCCCGGCATCGTGAAAGCCGTAAGTGGTTTTGCTTCTTCCGTTTACTGAAACTGCCAATGGGCATCCTTGAGGTCCAATTTACTTAAAATGTGGGCTTTAGGAAGACGAGAAAAAATGCCGTCTATGCTCTGTAACGGATACGCATCTTTTTTGGTCGCGTCATTTAATTTTCGCCCTTCCAAGCAACGACGGTTTGATAACCATCCGAATTGATGAGCTCCACGAGCTTTTTGATGGCTTTATCACCCCAAGCTCCAACATGCGATGAATTTCAGCATAAAGAACCTTTTCCACGGCCGGGCTAACGGGATAATATCTCTGTTTCACTGAAAAGACGTTGATGTTTTATTTAAAATTTTCGTCTTAAACCCTGTTTTGCAATATTTGGGAACCACTGTTTTACTGCTTCGAGTTATTACACTTGGGTCTCATTTAGCGGATAAGAATCTTCGACCAGTGACTAGTGGGTTCTCGATTGTCCCAACTATTTTTGGTTGTAGTTCGAAAGTCCGCCAAAAATCAATTTTTAAGAAAAGTTTTTGCGCAATGAACATTGCCTTTTTTTGCCATAAACTCTAATTTTACACAGTAGTGAGACTGTATTAAAATTTCTGTTTTTAACCACGTCCAGTCTGCCACCCCCATTCCATATTTAAAATGAATTTACGTGTTTACTAATAATGTATTACTGTCGAGTTGTTCAGAATCCATTTAAATATTACGAAAATATCACATTTGCACTTTTCGCAATTCTCGTAAACTTGCTAGTTCTACTCCACAAAACATAAATATTTTTAGGTTAAATTCTACACAAAACGTGGTTCATTTCTAATGTAAGCCCTCTAATCAATATTATACATACCTTGAATACCTTTCCATAATTTAACCGAAAGGAATGCTCGATATTGGCAAAAGAATAATTACACACACTATGCAACACCAAAAATGTACCTCGATGGATGCTATATTTTTGAATTCGTTACGAATTCCCAAGTTAAACTGCGTTTTCCAAAAAGTTCCCCGACGCAAGGATTCTTAGCAAAAGGACCTCAAAGTTCGAAAAATGCTGAAATTGGCCGGAGGTATCACAGGCAAACGGATTCATGGTTTGTTTTGAAGTTAAAGTTTTTTAAAAGATACACTTTTTATCTTTCGATCCCTTTACTTAGAATAATTGTAGGATTTTTTTAAGGGAGAAATATATTATTTGCGACATAGCTATAAACAAAGAAAAATTACTCCTGGAGGACTTTTACCAATTTGCCCAAAAGTATACTCTCTAAAATGGATAATAAATAAACAGAACTTTCAAGTGTTTTACACACGTATTTTATCTATTTTTTTAAAGCATAAGTCTGTAGCTCAGTAGTTTATAAGTTACTGGTGTGCAAAATTAAGTTATTCATAACTGTTTTCCCACTAAGCCATCGGGTTTTTTTTAAAAGTCGTAGAACTAAAGTTTCTTACAATGAGTTGTTTAACATTATTTTTTTTCTATGACCTTAAAATAGAGTTCGGATACGCACACACAAAATTCAATGCTCAGGCAGTGTTAGTTGTTCTGAGCTGGCCAAAGTGGCTATTTATACCCGTTGGGTATATTGTATTCTTGCAAAAATATGTAACAGGTAGAAGGAAGTGTTTCCAACCCTTAAAGTATATATTCTTGATCAGGATCACCAGCCGATTAGATCTAGCCATGTCCGTCTGTTTGTCTGTATGAACGCTAAGATCTCGGAAACTACAAAAGCTAAAAAGTTGGAACTAACCACATATAATCTTGGGCTTCCTACGCAGCGCAAGTTTGTTTAAGCCGAGCGCCACCCTAACGTCCTGTGTCTGACGTCTACATCTTTAAATATTTCAAAAAAGTGAATAGACAGTTTTGTTATTAATACCTATCGAAATGTAGAACACAATTTTCAAATCGGAACATTCATTAAAAAGTTATGAGCAAGTAATGAAATTCAAGCAGTCGCTTGACTGCATGCATGTCTCCGTCTCTCTCGCACTTTCTTTGGCTGAGTATAGCGTCCTCTCTTGTTTTGTTTTTGAATAATTTTTAAACCTGACTTTTTACAATAGAGCGTTATATTCAAAAATCAAAGGAAATATCAAGGGCTATACGGATTAAAGTCTTAAAGGAAATCGTTAAAGCCGTTTTTAAAAGATTTTAAAAAGTAAGCTTAAAAAACAGTAAAAAATATTTTGTTTGCTTATAATTTTTAAAATGTGGGATTTAGACAAGTTGTGCTTAGGCGGCGATTATAGCATTAATAAATTTTTTCCCCCGCTAAATTAGCGTGTTTTTTCCATGTTATGTTATGTTTCTTATATCGAGCTGTTTAACATCTAAAATTTCTAGAATCCTAAAACATCATTTTGGGACAAACAGACATCCTGACAATCAGAATAAAATTTTAATTTTTAAAAGTCCCCCAAAATTATGTTTTGGGTGTAACTTTTGAACGGAGTGTCGGATTTTATCAGTTAGAATACCACTATTATACAAGACATTGATCACCACCGGCCCCAACAGCTACACTCTTTTGTCCGATTTTGAGATGCAGATATGCTTACATACATCTATATTAACACAGTTTAAATTTTTAAGTCCTTTCCATCGGCATACCAAAAAAACACTATCGGGGGTGTCACAGAAGACCATTCCAACCAAATTTCCCCCGAATAGCAAATCTCGGTGTCACAGACGTCATTTTTGACGGTTTCTAAATCCCCCGTTCTTTGCCGGACGTTTTGGTAAAATCAATCAATCAATCATGTTTCCCAAAAATATAACTTTATTTAAGACAACTCTAATGAATTTTATGAACTATCTGCATACTACGATTTTTATATTTACTTCGGGTTGTATTTAAAAATATGCTTTTTATAAAAACTCTCAAAAAAATTAGCTAAAACAAATCCGTCGGAAAACCGTCCAACCTGACAGTGGTACCAACTAGCTCGAACTTTAAAATACCAAATTTCGGAGTGGTTATCGAAATGTTGTGTTAAAGAATTATTTATTCAAAGGTACTTAATATTGTAGTTAAAAATGAAACTTATTTCTGGTAAAAATTTCATGGTAAAAGAAGTTGTAGTTATTGAGAAATTAATAAAAACATGCCGCCTTTGCAAAAAGGTGGCAGCACTGTCGTGAAAAATGTCCTATTTTTGCCCGAAACAACGCCGGGTGTGAAGAAGAAGAAGACATGTAAGTAAAAGTAAACAATTTTTTTTTATTATTAATTTAAACTAATAAACTTTGCTAGTTTTCAGGGGTAAACATAGGTCACCAGCGTAAGACGCCATATTCTTTCGATTCATTCGCGATAATATCGACATTGCCAAAGGATTTACTCAGGGCGGCCGCGTTCTTGTGACCACTGCTTGGAAGGACCTGGCCAATGAGTTAAATCCCCACGGACTACCATGTAAAACCGCTTCAAGGGATTCTCCTCTGCATCCTAGCCTCTCGCAGTTTATGCCTCCACAAGTACTCTAGAGCAAGAGTTCGTGCAGATGGCATTTTGCTTTAAAATTCTTGCCAACTTATAAACGTAAATAAACAAACGCAGCCGCTGCAAACAAAAAATAGCTAAACCCGATATTTAAATGCTAGAAAATTATAAAATTGATTTTAATTTTTAAAATTTTCTTAAAAAATATAAAACTGGTTCTTATAAAATAGCTAACGTAAATTTCAAAAATCGCATGTTTTTTTTAATAATGCAGTATCAAAATAGGAAATTGGAGTACGAATTTGAAAAAAAGGATTTTGCCAAAATGAATAAATTAAACGAATACACTTGTGTAAATGGTCCAAACTATTTTTTTTTGACATAAAGGCCTCTTTACATTTCAGATGGAATGTGACATGGAATCGAATTTTTCATACAAATTTCAAAATCTGAGATGGAATAGATTTCCTTTTCCATTTTATTTTTCATTTCGATTTTACACTTCAAATGGAAGTTTGTCAGGATTCTTAGAAAAGCCTATATGTTTAACATAGATTAAAACAATTTTGAATATAAGTCCTTGTAAAATTTAACATTTGTTCGACAGAAACAGAAATTTGATCTGTTAATATCATTACATTTGACTCGATTGGAATATGTGAGTGGGTACATTT
Organism: Drosophila lutescens; assembly: GCA_037075285.1. NCBI lineage: Eukaryota > Metazoa > Arthropoda > Insecta > Diptera > Drosophilidae > Drosophila > Drosophila lutescens. The sequence continues at coordinate 33,643 of JBAMCF010000820.1, read as the reverse complement.
TCCATGAGAGTACATATGAAATTTATGGTGTTCATTCCCTTTCCTGTCAATGTGTTTGTGAGTTTGAAAAATGTCGGGAGCAAGAAAAAACCAAAAAAGGTATCAAAGCATCAACCGCGAGGAAACCATTCAACTCATAGAGGAAGTAAAAGCACGCCCGGAGATATGGGACTTAACTAACAAAAACCATAGCAATAATAATGCTGTTAGAAGTGCTTGGGCAGACGTTAGTGCTGCCACCAACAAGGAAGGTGAGGAATTTGTATATCTATAACAATTGGATGTGATCATTAAACATTACTTTGCAGTCAACGAGGTCAAGTCAACCTGGGCTTCACTTCGTGATAGCCTTCGCTATCACACGAAGAAAAAAGCAACACAAATTTTAAAAAGTGGAAGCGCTAGGCGAATCCAAAAAGTCGGGCCCCGAGATAGACTGGGAGATGGCAGAGCATATGTCATTTCTGCAGGGGCTGTCTCACAAAAGAAAGTAAGTTATACAAACTTAAACCATTGTGTTTAATATTCTTTTTTCAGCACATTTGCTTCTGTGCACACCCCTAATAAACCAAATGCTGAAAAACCATCCACTTCAGAAATCAGTCGTTGTAATAGCCCGGAAGAGGACATTAAGGAGACTTCATATGATTATGTAAGCTTCATAAAATTCCTATTTATTCTTTATTGATTGTGATCGGACAAATCGCAGAGACCAAAGAAGAAAAAAAACAGTGACCCTATAGGAACCGAAATAGGAGAACTGCTCAAGTCAGCGAAGGACCTCATATCGGTGGTTCAGACCAAGCAAGACAGCAAGACAACTGGATCCCTGAAAAATGTGGAAATGTTTTCTTTTTGGGACAAGATGATGGAGGACTTTTCCAAGGAGGCCCTACAACAAGTGCAGGTGAAGGTGACGGCAGCAATAGCTGAAATTGGAAAAAAAGACCGTGCTGCCAAAAATAAAAAAAATAAAAAATAAAAATTAAAATTGTGTCTTCTTTATTTTATATGTGGAACGTTTCTCATTCATTGGTTTCTTGCCATGGTACGGCGCCTGCGTTTGAATTTATATGAGCACATAACTGGTTTCTAATCATCTTGCCATATTCATTTGGCCTGCCAATATATGGCTGCAGCGATGTTAAATTGTTGTGTTCAATTGATTCTTCCTCAAAACCGCCAATGTAATCAACTCTGCCATTTCTTATTAAAAAATTATGAAGTAAGCAGCATGCCGTAGTAACCTTTTGTGCTGTCTTTGGTTGACAAATAAGCGTTCGTTGCATGCATATCCACCTCCAGCTTAGTATGCCAAAAGCGTTTTCTATGCATCTACGAGCACGGCTCAAGCGATAGTTGAAGATGCGCTCCGAGTTTCCAAGATTTGTTCCGCTATAAGGCTTCATTATTCTCTTGCAAAGTGGTAATGCATCGTCACCTATTAAAAAGTACGGAATTCGATTTCCATTAATGATGCGGTCATTTGGAAATTCAAGTCTGTCGCCGAGAATATCTCTTCCAAACTGTGATGACGAAAATACATTTACATCACCTTCGCTGCCATACGCTCCTACGTTAATGTAGGTAAATGCATATTTAGCATCACAAATGGCCATAAGAACTATGGAATGAAATCCTTTATAATTATGAAAGGCACTACCACTGTTTGCTGGTGCCCGGACAGCAATATGTTTGCCATCGACGGCCCCTACACAGTTTGGAAAATTCCACTCGCTTTCGAAGTGGGTAGCGTAATTAAGCATACGATATTTTTCCCAGGCCGGGATTTCGCCGATCAACTCTATCGCAATAGCGTCACTAACAGCAATAACAATACCACTCATACTGGCTTTGCTAGTGCGATAAGTTGATGTTACATGTCTTTGGATATCTCCAGATGCAAAATATTCCATCCCGATTGCGAATTTGGTTGGTGGTATCGCGTCAGCTCGAGTTTCCCGTAGTGGCTGCAAATGCTTCTCAATTTTCGAAAAAATATGCATGAAACTTTCATAAGACATTCGGAGATTTTCCAAGAACACTGGTGGGTTATTGATCATATCGACAAAGTCCTTTGCGAACATGCCTTTTGTGTTTCGATCCTTGAGATAGGGATTGATCTTTGTTTTTTTTCACGTTTTTTTTTCAACAACGCCGCGATAGCCAGATTATTAATTGCAAGTTGCAGTAATAATACACTAAAATTAAGAGAGTAGAATAAAAGTTGCCATCGAGATTATTTCGCTCAGAATGTAAGTATCTAAATACGTACCACGTAAATAAGAAAAATTCCATTTCAAAAATTCCTACTGAGGTGTAAAGAATAATATTTTATTTTAGTGAAGTAAAGTTACAGATGTATGATCCACGAAAACATTTCCTCTTCTTCTAAAGAATTCGCGGTTTTTGAAAAGTCGATGTAGAATATATCTTTCTGTTTCTTTTGTTAAGTTATGTATGATCCACACAAATATATCCTCTAATTCCTAAGAATTCGCAGTTTTTGAAGAATCAATAATTATAGAGCCAAGTATAAGCAATAGTGCCTTAGCTAAGAAAACAATGGTCCAACCAATCTGAAGAATTCTGTTCTTAAGAATTCGCGGGTTGGAAGAATCAATATATATAACTCTTAGGAACAAGGGGATTTATTTGTGTGGATCATACATAACTTAAGGGGGGGGTAGGGTCTTTGGCACCAAAAAATCGACTAACTTTGCGATTTTTTCTATAAAAACTGGTTGGATGGATTTAATTCAAACCTTTTGTATATTATTAAGTGTCATTTAAATAATATCCACTAATTTTTATAGCCGATACTATCGGCTAATATATCGGTGGCAAAGCGATTGCTGGAACACTATTAATAAAAGGCGTTTTGCGGTGTTCACTGTACCTCCGCTAAAAATGAACGGATTTCCATTTTGTTTTTACAATTCGCTTAAGAATTGAAAAAACCCGCCCCCTGGGACGCCCTTTTTTTAATTTTTTATTTTTAAGAATTTTTTCCGAAAGTCCAAAGTCAAAAATGCGTTTTTCACCTAAAAAAATTGACTTTCGGCTTAAAAATAAAATATTTAAAGTTAAAAAATTAAAAAAAAACGCTTCCCAGGGGGCGGGTTTTTTTAATGCAGAAAAATATGCGATAAATTTGAAAACGATCGGTTGAGCCATTTAGAAATGCCGATGAACACGGACTTTCAAAACGTGGTTTCGAGAAAAACGCACTTAAAGATGCTCTTACGTACCTAAAGTCTTAGAGGTTAGGGTACTAGTTTTAGCATAACTTCTAAACTTTTTGTCCGATTGACTTAAAACTTTTTTTGTATAATCTTAAGATGTTATTCTACAAGAAAAAAAAATTTAAAAAAAAATCTAAATTTTTTTTTTGCAAGACCCTACCCCCCCCTTAACTAAATAAACCTAAATATATATTCTATATCGATTTTTCAAAAACCGGGAATTCTTTAGAACGAGAGGAAAGGGTTTTGTGGATTTAATATAAAATTTACTAGAACGGGTTACTTAAAGCCCAACCCGAACCGACCTGTAAATTTGCTTGACTTGACCTGTTTTTTTTTACGGTATTTGGGTTTTGGATAAAAATTGACTCGTTTACCCAAATACCCAAACCCAAACGAAACAAGTCAAATGGGTTTCAAGTAGGTCGGTTGGGTTTAAGGTTTGACAAACAAGTCAGGTTATTTGTCCAGGGCTCTAATTTATATCCCCAATAACACTAGTTTACAAAATAATATTCTTGGAGAGCTCCCCACCAATGAATGCAAATTCTGTTAGTGTTGGAGCCTTAGATCACGAAAATTCCACTAATTTTTTTTTCGATGGCACAGTTTTTTTTTAAAGATTTTTTAAATGTTAAATTTCTGACTTTTTCGAATTTCTTCTTATATCTTGGCACATATCCACCCGATTGGGTCAGTTTTTGTTTTATTTGAAAGTCAATAGATCAGAGCTTAACTTTGCCATACAGATCAATATATTGGATAAGTAATGGCAGCGCAGCAGCTCGACAAATTGTGTTTTTTGGTCGACTGTAAGTCGGCTATATATCGGTATATATATCAGAAAAAAAGAATTTTTAAAAATTAAATTAATTTTTATAATTTTTTAGCTTTAAAATATCTGGTTTAGCTACCATCACCACTCATTTTTGTTTACATGTCGCCGCCTGGGATAAAATTTTAATTTGGACTCTGTCAAACGAAAAAAGTGGAAAAATTCGAATTTTTGGATTTGGATATTGGATTTTTAATCCACCATAAATCCAATTTTTCATGAATTTGACCATACCCGGCTTGTTTTATTCGGTGGGATGTAATCTATAAGTTGGTACCCATTATGATTTTGCAACGGATTTGTTTCGAGTTTTTACGATATATGCAGCCGACTTACAGTGGACAAAAAAAAACATTTTTCATCTTTGTCGAGCTGCTGCGCTGCCATTACTTATCCAATCATATGAATCTGTATGAATTAAGCTCTGACTGACTTTAAAATAAAACGAAAATGGGGCGGATTTGTGCCGAGATATAAGAAAAAATTCGAAAAAAGTCAGAAATTAAACATTTTGAACTTTAAAAAATTTAAAAAAAAATTGTGCCATCGAAAAAAAAGTTAGTGATATTTTCGTGATTAACACTAACAGAATTTGCCATTAATTGCTGTTTAGCATTTTGGCTGTAAACTAGTGTAGTCTATCTTTTCGTTTTTTTTTATAATAATGTTTAAATGTCTCACAAAGCAAAGATGAAATAATAAAAGACAGAAAGGCTAATTTCTTAATATCAATCGTCATTAAGCCTGCAGAAAACATTTGTTGATCTAATATACAGAGGGCTATTATAAATTTAAATCAATTTCATATTACTTTTTAAAACTATTTAAGAATTATAAATTCATTTTTTAATTAATTTTTAAATAATAATCTTATATGAATTTCAAATTTCAGATATTGGATTTTTCGTTCATGGGGTCGAATTGGAACTAGTATTGGAAGCTCAAAGATTGAGGAGTTTGGCACCAGTGAGTCTGCCAAAAGGAAATTCAAAGAAGTATTTGCTGATAAAACTGGAAATGAGTTCGATCAACGAGACAGATTTGTTAAAATTGCTGGTTGTATGTACCCAATAGAAATTCAGTACGACGATGATCAAAGGTTGTTAGCACAGAGCGACCTTTTTATTAATTCTAAATTAGAGACTTCTTTACAAAATTTAATAACGCTGATGTTTGATGTTGATTCTATGAAAAGAACATTAATGGAGTTCCACATTGATATGGATAAAATGCCGTTGGGGAAACTTAGTGCCAAACAGATAAAATCTGCCTATAGTGTGGTGTCCGAAATTTATAATTTATTAGAATCCGGATCCACCAATGCAAAACTTATTGATGCAACAAATAGGTTTTATACATTAATTCCTCATAACTTTGGAGTTCAATCTCCAACATTAATTGAAACACATAAACAAATCGAAGACTTGCGACAAATGCTTGACTCATTGGCTGAGATCGAAGTTGCCTACCACTTAATTAAAATCGAAGATGGAACTAATAATATTAATCCATTAGATAAACATTATGCTCAGTTAAAAACTGAATTAAACCCACTAGATAAGAATACTGAAGAATTTGAAATTCTAAGTAAGTATGTTAAGAACACTCATGCATCCACACATAGCTCCTATGATTTACATATAATAGATGTATTCAAAGTAACTCGCCAAGGAGAAGCACGACGTTATAAACCATTCAAGAAACTACATAATAGAAAATTGTTATGGCACGGATCTCGTTTAACCAATTTTGTTGGTATATTATCGCACGGCTTAAAAATTGCTCCTCCAGAAGCGCCACCATCAGGGTATATGTTCGGCAAAGGCATTTATTTTGCTGATATGGTGTCAAAGTCAGCAAATTATTGTTGTACAAGTCAACAAAACTCAACTGGATTAATGCTTCTTTCTGAAGTTGCTTTGGGAGATATGATGGAATGTACTTCAGCAAAATACGTTACAAAACTACCAAAGGATAAACATAGTTGCTTTGGTCAGGGGCGCACAATGCCAGATCCAAAGAAAAGCTATATAAGAAAAGATGGAGTCGAAATACCTTTCGGAACTGCCGTTACCAATGAAAATCTTAAATCTTCATTATTATACAATGAGTATATAGTATATGATGTTGCGCAGGTTAATGTCAAGTATTTGTTTCGTTTGGAATTCAAATATAAATATTAAACTAGTTTAAAAAAAAAGTTTTGATGTTATTAATAAATATGTATTGCTAAAACTATAAATAATCAAATAAAAACACCTCTTAACGAGGTAAAAAACTAGTGACGATCGCACCTTCGTCACTACATGGACTGCCTTCCATAGTGATAGGTATATTTATAATTACAATATGGGCATTTCCAGGGTGACGAACGCGACATTTATTTTACTTTAACTTTAAAAATAAGAGTGACGGAGTTAACATATTTTACTTTTTATTTTTTGGTTCGATAGCTCAGATGCTCTTGTATTTATTGTGAAAAAATGAATATTTTCTGTCTAAAAATAGTGTAAAACAAGAGAGAACGCTATAGTCGGGTGCCCCGACAATCAGATACCCGTTACTCAGGTAAAGGGAGTGCGAGGGAGATGGAGATAGAAACTTTGAACACGCATAACTTTTTAACGAATGGTCCGATTTGAAAAATTTCTTCTACATTTCGATAAACACAATAAAACTGCATTTTTACTTTTCCGAAATATTGAAATTTTTAAAATCGTATATAAGCGATTGTGGGCGTTAGAGGGGGCGTGGCGTCGGAAACGCTTCCTTCTAGCTGTTACATACTTTTGCACGAATACAATATACCCTTTTTACTCTACGAGTAACGGGTATAAATACGGACGCGACAATTACGGATGCAACCTTGTGCTACACCTTGTGCTACTAAACAAAACATTTGAATTTTTAATTGAGTCAAAATGTTGCAGAGCTATTTTAAGTGTTGCTAAACTTCGTACTGTAAAGTGTGGTTAAACTATTTTAGCCTCATCCACATCTTTTTAATATAAAGCCTAGTACTCATTACGACGAAAACTGCTAGCTAAGCATAGGAGTAAGCGAGAGGCAAATAGGTAGCTAAAGCCCTTAGCCGTGACTTTTTTTCACCGCGGTACTCAGTTGAGCTAAGGAAAAACTAAAAAAGTACCAGATTTAGCGGATGCATTCCGATGAACGCCTTTAGCCGCGGCCCAAAGAATAAAAAATTTGATCTTTGGCTGTGTTTGTGCAGAAGCGGTGTGCCAATAACAAATTATAAGTGTAAGGAAAACTCCAAAAACCAATGAAAAACTGCCTGTAGGAGTTGCGGCAATACATATGGCCATGCCAACAGCGAATTAAACTCTTGCGAACCAGGTCGGCTCAACATTTTGTAATATTTTAAAATTGGCGCCAGTTGATGTTTGCTGTTTGTCAACAAACCCAGTAAGACCATGCTACATGCATTGCGGATGAACTCCGAAAACTTCGGCCACACTAAAAGATTAATATTTTTCGACTAGTAAAACTCTTAGCCGAACTGAGTACTAGGCTTAAACATACGTGTTATATAGCTCGTTCTATAAAAACTGTGTGTCTAGTGGTTAGAATTAAATTACATTTTCCTAGTAAACACGGAAATGTAATCAAAATACAATTGTTAAGGAAAATATTTTTAAAATATAAGTTAATCTATGTATTATGTTGCACGTTCAGTATATTTTATTAACCTTTGTTTATTGTTGAATTTCTAATTGTCTGTTACTGGATGCATATTGTATTTTTCATATTCCTAGAATCTGTACAAGACTTGTTGATTCTTTTTTATACATTTTGTATGCTTCCGACACGGTCAAAAGCAAAAAACGTTTTGCGACAAATTTCCCCATTTATGTTAAAGATATGTTTTCTGAACGCAGCTTGACCATTAAAGTCTCTAAGCATAAATTAAATAAATTTACCACACACATTGCAAAAAGTGTTTGGACCATTTAAGCAAGTGTATTCGTTTATCTTATTCATTATTCCTTTTTTCAGATACGTACTCTTTTATATCGTTTTTGATAACGCAGTACTTATTAAAACAAGCATGCTTTTTTTGAAATTAAGGTTAGCTATTTCATAAGAATTTATTATCCAAATGGATTTTACTTATTAAAAATACTCACAGTCATAACGCAAGCAATTTTATATTTTTTAAGGTATTTTAAAAAATTAAATTCCTTTTTTAATTTTCCTGCTTTTAAATATCTGATTTAGTTATTTTTTGACCCGGCTGCCATTACCACTCATTTTTGTTTACATGTCGCCGCCTGGGATAAAACATAAACTTGGACTTTGTCAAACGAAAAAAGTGGAAAAACCCTAACTTTAAAAATCCACCATAAATCCAATTTTCCATGAATTCGGGCCATACCCGGCATGTTTTATTCGGTAGGATGTAAGCTTTAAGTTGGTATCCATTATGATTTTTCAACGCATTTTTTTTCGAGTTTTTACGATATATACAGCCGACTTACAGTCGACCAAAAAACACATTTTTCATTTTTGACGAGCTGCTGCGCTGCCCTTACTTATCCAATCATATTGATCTGTGTGGCAATGTTAAGCATTAAAAAAAAGTCTTAAAGTTGCTCTGTCTTCATTTAATTTTGCTGACCCTTTTCCGTCTTATTCCAGCAGATGTCGTCTTGTCCATATTTCTAGCCTTGAAGACCGTAGGAAAGTACAAGTCTTACTTCTCTTGGATGACCTTCTTGCCGGCAACCTAGATTGCCCGATGTTGCTTTCCAAAATAGACTTTTGTGTGCCATGCAGATCTTAACGTTCCTTCGAACCATTCTTTATCAAGTGTTGTAGGACTAATTACGCCCTAAATGAGCCTATTTTTCGGGCTCTTCGGCTATATAATGACTTATCACCTAGTACGCGGTTCGACTTTAGTTTCAATAAGCAATTAGTGCGATATTCCTTAGTTGAATACACCGCCTTCATGACATTGTCTGCACCAACAAAGCTGGTACCGTTGTCACTATACAGGTGCTGAACCATTCCTCGTCGCCCGGTGAACCGGTCCAGAGCCAATAAAAAATGCTCCGTGGGGAGGCCGCCTCCAAATGCACCGCCTTTGTTGCGAGACAAGTGAAAACGGCGATGTATCCCTTGTAAAAGCTAGTGCCTCGTAGACGTGCTGCTTTAATCTCTATCGCGACTGTGTAGTCGACTCCAGTTGCGATGAACGGTCGACTAGGAGGGTTGACTGGATGAACGGTGAAGTCTCCCATAAGCTGAGTCGTAGTAGTTGGTTGCGTTCTGAAGCAGCGAACGCATTTCCGTATAACCCTTCGAGCTGCTTGCCTTGCTGTCAGGATCCAAAATCGCTGACGCGTGTGTGCCAAAGTCAACTGCGCCCCTCCGTGTAGCGTTAGATAGTGCGAGTGAAGTATTACTAATTCTGTGAAATGATGAGAACTTGGCAGGATTATCGGATAACGACATTCAGGTGTCAAACTAGAATCGCAAATTCGTCCCCTCACTTGCCAGCTGCTTTCCACTAAGACCGGCGACAAATTTGCTAACTTGCTTCGGGAGGGCAACCGTTTGGTGTTCAGACAAGTAGGTCGCGGGCGATTCGCGCTGTACGATCCGCACGACAGCTAATAAAGCATGGTCGAGCTTCTGAATACTTAAGGGCCCAAAGCGTCCCTCCTCCTTGCCGACAGTGTTGTTCTTAAAGCGCATGAGGTAGCCTGTAACTCGTAAAGCCAATTTGCCCGAAATCTGTCGATGGCCCAAAGCCTTGATTGCGTTCGAGCCACTCTGGCCCCCGTCACCACAGCTCGAAGTCCTTTAGCTCGATGGGAGTGAGACATCGTCCGCGCAGTCCGCTTCATTCTCGGTAGTGTCCACGTATCTCCACTGAACTGGCGAGGAATGATCCAAAACGAAGGCGACTCTATTTGCGACAAAGGTCTTCCATCTATTGACGTCTCCATGCAACCAACGCAGGACAAATGTAGCAATGTAGAATGTAGAAAGTCTGCACAGGAAAGAAACTTAGACACTTAACCATAGTTAGCCATCTTACCAATTTGATGGCTAATACCGCCAGGTTTAATTAAGGGTTTCGCGGGAGTAACCTTTGATTTTGCAGCCATCAGGGCTGCATAGCACCTTCCGCCCTGACACTCCACCCTTAGATACACAGCAGCTGCATAAGATGTAGAAGATCCAGCGCAAAAGGAATGTATCTGATCTGAGGATATTGAAGATGGGGTCTTATGTATCCAGCGATCTATGATTTTGGGGAGCCAATACATTCCTAAAGCCTTTATAGGATCTGTAGTGTCCCAGCTTAACAGGGTCTGACTGCAATGGTACTCTGACGAAATCGAGAGCAAAAGTCTCGAATCGTTGCTGGACCACTTTTGCAAACCGTTTATCCTCTACACCTTCTACAGTATGTCCTACATATATCTCGTTCATCAGCACCTCCGCCGCCTTACGGAATGAAAGCTGCTCATCCAACGCCAGCTGTTGCTAACTCTGATAGCCGTGAACGACGCTGAAGCCGTCCCAAAGGTTAGTGTCGATAATGCATAAACGTTGATGGCTTCATCCGCAGCCCGCCATAAAATCCGCTGATATTGGGCATCTTCTGGGTGAACATCTATGCAGCGATACATCTTCTGTATATCCGCTGTGAAAACGAAACGATATTTCCGCCAATTGAGTATAACCGAAGACATGTCGTTCTGCAAAGTGGGTCCGGTACAAAGTATGTCGTTCAATGATCTCCCGTTACTTGTCCTTCAGGAGGCGTCAAAACCGATTCTCTGTTTGGTTGTTTAGGGTTAAGACCGCATGGTGCGGGAGTTAAATATATATATCGAGCACCCACTGTACCAAGAGTACTAAAAGGGGCACCCACTGTAACACTTTGTCGCAGTGTCTATACGATTCAGGGTCTCGGTCATCAGCATAAGTGTCCGAAATATGAACCGCTCGCTGTGCCTTGGCCCGCACGCTGAAAGTGCAAGTGTCAGCATAATTGCAACACGAGCGGACCTTATGTATGTGCATATACCCTCGCGCTCCAGCTTAAGAGAGCATAAGTAAATACATATAACATATAGATATAAGTAGCCGTCTCTCTGCTGCCCAACTGTGGGCAGCGCAGCTACGAGACTTAGGCTTACTTAAAACCTAAAGGAAATTGTAAAAATAAGACACATCTTGACGTTGGTAGCGCCACTAATGGCTACAGCTTTAAATAAAGATTTTAAAACAAAAATTATAAAAGTGAGTTGTAGTTGTAGTTGTTGTAGTTGTACAACATGGCGACCGTGACTTTGGTCCAAAAGGATCTGGACCTGGATCTGGACCTCACACTACATTAGGAAACGGCACCAACGGCAACAACGGCAACAACAGCAACAACGGCAACAACACTACAACAACAATAACAAGGAACGAAAAGAAGAAACGCAGTGAGTAGAGTTTGATGTGTGCCAAACGTAGTGGCGTGGTAAAAAGATTAAAAGCCAGAAAGGCTGAACTACTGAAGCTGCTAAACAGCGGCAATGCAATAAGTTGGAACAACTCGGTAAAACTACATGCCGAAGTTGAACACATAAAAAATTTGCTAACAAAGCGTAAAAATCAAATCACAGCCACACACACGTCCACCATAGCCACCACTTTTATCCCCACACCCCCATACACCCACACCCAAAACCCCACCTACCACTGTTTTATATGTTATACTTATATTTATTTTAAATTGTAATAAATCAACACTTGGAATACAAAAAAAAAAAAAAAAAAATCCCTATAATTCCAAATATTGCCAAAACTATAAAAACATTGCCTCCACCAGAAAAAATTGCCATTCGAAAGCTGAAGAAGACATGCCCGGATGACTGCAAGGGACCCTCTGCTCTCCCCATTGCGAGTACACCTGCACAGCAAGCACCGGCGCCCCACCAAAGAAGGAACAGCCTGTGGAGCCAGCACCGGTGCCCCAGCATAGAAGACCATCGAGGAAGTCCAGACAGTGCAGCCAGCACCGGCCACGTCTTGCCAATCAAGCGAGACCAAGGAGAAGTGAGCCGACAGCGCTTCATAGAGCGCATATTTTTTTTGAGCATGCACTGCGTTGCATAATTATACCCGTTACTCGTAGAGTAAAAGGGTATATTGTATTCGTGCAAAAGTATGTAACAGCTAGAAGGAAGCGTTTCCGACCCTATAAAGTATATATATTCTTGATCAGGGTCACTAGCCGAGTCGATATAGCCATGTCCGTCTGTCCGTCTGTCTGTCTGTCTGTCTGTCGTCTGTCTGTCTGTCTGTCCGTCCGTATGAACGCTGAGATCTCGGAAACTAAAAAAGCTAGAAGGTTGAGATTTCCCACACATATTCTTGGGCTTCCTACGCAGCGCAAGTTTATTTTAGCCGAGCGCCACGCCCCCTCTAACGCCCACAATCGCCCACTAACGATTTTAAAATGTGTCTGGCGCCCACACCTTTAAAGATTTCCGAGAAGTATAAATGCAATTTTGTTGTGTATATTTATACCTATCGAAATGAGGTAGCATGAGGTAGCCTGTAACTCGTAAAGCCAATTTGCCCGAAATCTGTCGATGGCCCAAAGCCTTGATTGCGTTCGAGCCACTCTGGCCCCCGTCACCACAGCTCGAAGTCCTTTAGCTCGATGGGAGTGAGACATCGTCCGCGCAGTCCGCTTCATTCTCGGTAGTGTCCACGTATCTCCACTGAACTGGCGAGGAATGATCCAAAACGAAGGCGACTCTATTTGCGACAAAGGTCTTCCATCTATTGACGTCTCCATGCAACCAACGCAGGACAAATGTAGCAATGTAGAATGTAGAAAGTCTGCACAGGAAAGAAACTTAGACACTTAACCATAGTTAGCCATCTTACCAATTTGATGGCTAATACCGCCAGGTTTAATTAAGGGTTTCGCGGGAGTAACCTTTGATTTTGCAGCCATCAGGGCTGCATAGCACCTTCCGCCCTGACACTCCACCCTTAGATACACAGCAGCTGCATAAGATGTAGAAGATCCAGCGCAAAAGGAATGTATCTGATCTGAGGATATTGAAGATGGGGTCTTATGTATCCAGCGATCTATGATTTTGGGGAGCCAATACATTCCTAAAGCCTTTATAGGATCTGTAGTGTCCCAGCTTAACAGGGTCTGACTGCAATGGTACTCTGACGAAATCGAGAGCAAAAGTCTCGAATCGTTGCTGGACCACTTTTGCAAACCGTTTATCCTCTACACCTTCTACAGTATGTCCTACATATATCTCGTTCATCAGCACCTCCGCCGCCTTACGGAATGAAAGCTGCTCATCCAACGCCAGCTGTTGCTAACTCTGATAGCCGTGAACGACGCTGAAGCCGTCCCAAAGGTTAGTGTCGATAATGCATAAACGTTGATGGCTTCATCCGCAGCCCGCCATAAAATCCGCTGATATTGGGCATCTTCTGGGTGAACATCTATGCAGCGATACATCTTCTGTATATCCGCTGTGAAAACGAAACGATATTTCCGCCAATTGAGTATAACCGAAGACATGTCGTTCTGCAAAGTGGGTCCGGTACAAAGTATGTCGTTCAATGATCTCCCGTTACTTGTCCTTCAGGAGGCGTCAAAACCGATTCTCTGTTTGGTTGTTTAGGGTTAAGACCGCATGGTGCGGGAGTTAAATATATATATCGAGCACCCACTGTACCAAGAGTACTAAAAGGGGCACCCACTGTAACACTTTGTCGCAGTGTCTATACGATTCAGGGTCTCGGTCATCAGCATAAGTGTCCGAAATATGAACCGCTCGCTGTGCCTTGGCCCGCACGCTGAAAGTGCAAGTGTCAGCATAATTGCAACACGAGCGGACCTTATGTATGTGCATATACCCTCGCGCTCCAGCTTAAGAGAGCATAAGTAAATACATATAACATATAGATATACGTAGCCGTCTCTCTGCTGCCCAACTGTGGGCAGCGCAGCTACGAGACTTAGGCTTACTTAAAACCTAAAGGAAATTGTAAAAATCAGACACATCTTGACGTTGGTAGCGCCACTAATGGCTCCAGCTTTAAATAAAGATTTTAAAACAAAAATTATAAAAGTGAGTTGTAGTTGTAGTTGTTGTAGTTGTACAACATGGCGACCGTGACTTTGGTCCAAAAGGATCTGGACCTGGATCTGGACCTCACACTACATTAGGAAACGGCACCAACGGCAACAACGGCAACAACAGCAACAACGGCAACAACACTACAACAACAATAACAAAGAACGAAAAGAAGAAACGCAGTGAGTAGAGTTTGATGTGTGCCAAACGTAGTGGCGTGGTAAAAAGATTAAAAGCCAGAAAGGCTGAACTACTGAAGCTGCTAAACAGCGGCAATGCAATAAGTTGGAACAACTCGGTAAAACTACATGCCGAAGTTGAACACATAAAAAATTTGCTAACAAAGCGTAAAAATCAAATCACAGCCACACACACGTCCACCATAGCCACCACTTTTATCCCCACACCCCCATACACCCACACCCAAAACCCCACCTACCACTGTTTTATATGTTATACTTATATTTATTTTAAATTGTAATAAATCAACACTTGGAATACAAAAAAAAAAAAAAAAAATCCCTATAATTCCAAATATTGCCAAAACTATAAAAACATTGCCTCCACCAGAAAAAATTGCCATTCGAAAGCTGAAGAAGACATGCCCGGATGACTGCAAGGGACCCTCTGCTCTCCCCATTGCGAGTACACCTGCACAGCAAGCACCGGCGCCCCACCAAAGAAGGAACAGCCTGTGGAGCCAGCACCGGTGCCCCAGCATAGAAGACCATCGAGGAAGTCCAGACAGTGCAGCCAGCACCGGCCACGTCTTGCCAATCAAGCGAGACCAAGGAGAAGTGAGCCGACAGCGCTTCATAGAGCGCATATTTTTTTGAGCATGCACTGCGTTGCATAATTATACCCGTTACTCGTAGAGTAAAAGGGTATATTGTATTTGTGCAAAAGTATGTAACAGCTAGAAGGAAGCGTTTCCGACCCTATAAAGTATATATATTCTTGATCAGGGTCACTAGCCGAGTCGATATAGCCATGTCCGTCTGTCCGTCTGTCTGTCCGTCTGTCTGTCTGTCTGTCTGTCTGTCCGTCCGTATGAACGCTGAGATCTCGGAAACTACAAAAGCTAGAAGGTTGAGATTTCCCACACATATTCTTGGGCTTCCTACGCAGCGCAAGTTTATTTTAGCCGAGCGCCACGCCCCCTCTAACGCCCACAATCGCCCACTAACGATTTTAAAATGTGTCTGGCGCCCACACCTTTAAAGATTTCCGAGAAGTATAAATGCAATTTTGTTGTGTATATTTATACCTATCGAAATGAGGTAGCATGAGGTAGCCTGTAACTCGTAAAGCCAATTTGCCCGAAATCTGTCGATTGCCCAAAGCCTTGATTGCGTTCGAGCCACTCTGGCCCCCGTCACCACAGCTCGAAGTCCTTTAGCTCGATGGGAGTGAGACATCGTCCGCGCAGTCCGCTTCATTCTCGGTAGTGTCCACGTATCTCCCCTGAACTGGCGAGGAATGATCCAAAACGAAGGCGACTCTATTTGCGACAAAGGTCTTCCATCTATTGACGTCTCCATGCAACCAACGCAGGACAAATGTAGCAATGTAGAATGTAGAAAGTCTGCACAGGAAAGAAACTTAGACACTTAACCATAGTTAGCCATCTTACCAATTTGATGGCTAATACCGCCAGGTTTAATTAAGGGTTTCGCGGGAGTAACCTTTGATTTTGCAGCCATCAGGGCTGCATAGCACCTTCCGCCCTGACACTCCACCCTTAGATACACAGCAGCTGCATAAGATGTAGAAGATCCAGCGCAAAAGGAATGTATCTGATCTGAGGATATTGAAGATGGGGTCTTATGTATCCAGCGATCTATGCTTTTGGGGAGCCAATACATTCCTAAAGCCTTTATAGGATCTGTAGTGTCCCAGCTTAACAGAGTCTGACTGCAATGGTACTCTGACGAAATCGAGAGCAAAAGTCTCGAATCGTTGCTGGACCACTTTTGCAAACCGTTTATCCTCTACACCTTCTACAGTATGTCCTACATATATCTCGTTCATCAGCACCTCCGCCGCCTTACGGAATGAAAGCTGCTCATCCAACGCCAGCTGTTGCTAACTCTGATAGCCGTGAACGACGCTGAAGCCGTCCCAAAGGTTAGTGTCGATAATGCATAAATCCGCTGATATTGGGCATCTTCTGGGTGAACATCTATGCAGCGATACATCTTCTGTATACCCGCTGTGAAAACGAAACGATATTTCCGCCAATTGAGTATAACCGAAGACATGTCGTTCTGCAAAGTGGGTCCGGTACAAAGTATGTCGTTCAATGATCTCCCGTTACTTGTCCTTCAGGAGGCGTCAAAACCGATTCTCTGTTTGGTTGTTTAGGGTTAAGACCGCATGGTGCGGGATTTAAATATATATATCGAGCACCCACTGTACCAAGAGTACTAAAAGGGGCACCCACTGTAACACTTTGTCGCAGTGTCTATACGATTCAGGGTCTCGGTCATCAGCATAAGTGTCCGAAATATGAACCGCTCGATGTGCCTTGGCCCGCACGCTGAAAGTGCAAGTGTCAGCATAATCTTTCTGTCTGTATGAACGCTGAGATCTCGGAAACTACAAAGAAGACATTTTTCAAATCGGACCATTCATTAAATAGTTATGCGCAATCAAAAAAATTGTATATATCCATCTCCCTCGCACTCCCTTTAGCTGAGTGACGCGTATTAGATAGTCGGGACATTAGCCCGACTATAGCGTTCTCTCTTGTTTTTTTCATTGCACTGCGATGCATATTTTTTTTTATATATTATATAAAAACTAATGTTAAATTGAGCGACATTAAAGTTGCCCAATTAGCGTGTGGCCTGAAAACCATACAAAAACTAGGCAGGTTTTTCCATTGTTAAAAAAAAAAATTTTTCTCACGGCCCAATAAGGCAAATTTATAATTACATGAGCCAAACTAAATGGCAAATAAATTATAAATTAAATTACACGTTTAACATAAAAAATCCTATAGCAGCTCACAGAAAAACACCCAAGATGAGTTTAGTAGACGTAAAAGAAGTGGACATCACAGCAAACGTTATAAATAAAATCGAGCCCAAAACAATGAATACAGATTTAACGAACATTTTATTATCAATCATTGTCTTCATTATGAGCGCATTTATTTTGTACAAGGCATATATCTTTCATAATAAATGTATATCAAAGAGAGCCATAAATAAAAGCCAGGCTAATGATCTGGACAAAATATAAAATACATAAAGCGCCAACAATAATTATAAAAAGATGTTCAAAATAAAAAAAAAGAAATAATAAAAAACCACAAACCATTTAATATAAATATGTATATCCATATATTGATATATTGAATATAGATGTTATTTTATCCAATAATCTTACCTAATGTACAATGAAAATAAATAAATTAAAAAAATATATATAAAATATGAATACTGCAGAGTGTATTAGAATCACTCTTGATAAGGAACCAAACTATCAGAACTGGGTATTATCAATAATCGAAAATGGAGCTGAGCCTCTACTAATCAATGAATTCGAATACGAGTACATGAATAGGTACAACTTAGGCTTTTCCCCCTTGATACATTGCTCAAGTACACAGAAGGCGATATTATTCAGCACCGTCCCGACCCTAAAAATTAAATCAGTTATTAACAATAACAAGATACTTGGAGGACATCTTTCATCGATGGTTTCAAGAATCTAGAAAATATTCCATTAAATAATGGAATGGGACGAATTATATAAAGAACTAAATAATATTAAAATTGATTTTGACAGATCTTATAAGTCATTATCAAGACCCCGGCCAGCACAGCTAAATACAGTAAACAAGCGTGCCGAAATATTAGTAAACCGCTTCAATACAGCGCGTATACTAATACACGATCAGAGAGACAGGCTAAACAAAGTCTATTGGTCTCAGGTATCAAAATATTTAAACAAATTACGGGATAACCTAATAGCTATAAAGCAAAGGTACGACTTAACAATTTCAGTACCAATTATACTAAACACACCGTTGAAGATATTTAGAAGCCGGAGAAGAGTCAGAATCATCAGATCCACCAGTACGAGCTGAGACTGACGACCCTATCTCCACAGATCCCGATATAGAGGAAAAAGATATAAACAACCTCACTATTCCGGCAGTCCTTATTCAATCTGAATTATCAGACCAGGACTTGACCGACTCGGATTCTAGCAACAGCATTGTAGAAATAAAAACAACCACAATGCCTGAGGAGATAATTGCCCAAAGGGCATACATTAAGGAAATATCGAATGCCATCCCGGAGTTTAACGGGCAAAGGATACACCTTCAGAGATTCGTAACAGCTTTGAAGTTGGTTAACCTTACAAAAGGTACATTCGAGATTTTGGCTGTAGAAGTCATCAAATCCAAAGTAATTAGTTCAACATTATACAGAGTCCAAAACGAAACAACAATAGAAGCTATAATTAAAAAACTGCAAGATACTATAGTCGGAGAAACATCCGAAGTCATAAAAGCCAAAAGGGCAAAAACAAGCCAAAAAGGTAAAACTTCAGAAAAATTCACCACAGAAATCGACAACCTACGAAAGCTTCTAGAGACTTCGTATATTGATGAAGGCATATCGGCCGAACACGCTGACAAATTCAGGACTAAGGAAGCCAACACCACAATGGTCAAAAATTGTGAGCATGGCCGTCTCAAAACAATAATGGAAGCATGCAATTTTGCAACCATGAATGAAGCCGTCGCCAAGTACATACAATGCAGTACTGAAATGACTGGCAATGCCAATTCCATATTGTACACACAACGTGGAAAAAATTATCGCGGTAATAATTATAAAAACAATTATCGCGGTAGAGGTAATAATCGAGGTAATTATAACAAAACCAGATATTATCAAAATAACGGATATAATCAAAATAACGGATATAATCAAAATAACGGATATAATCAAAACAATGGTTATAACAGAAATAACAATAACCAAAATAACAATTATTACAGAAACAACAACAGTGGTGGAAACAACCGCGGTGGAAACAGCCGTGGGGAAAACAACAACGGTAATGGTGGTAACAACAACAACCACAATAACAACATTAGGGTAGGGTAATGACAGGCAATGCCAATTCCATATTGTACACACAACGTGGAAATAATTATCGCGGTAATAATTATAAAAACAATTATCGCGGTAGAGGTAATAATCGAGGTAATTATAACAATACAAGATATTATCATAATAACGGATATAATCAAAATAACGGATATAATCAAAACAAGAGAGAACGCTATAGTCGGGTTGGTGTCCCGACTATCTAATACCCGTCACTCAGCTAAAGGGAGTGCGAACGCTGTACTCGGGTTGGTGTCCCGACTATCTATTGGGGCTAAAGGGAGTGCGAGGGAGATAGATATATGAACAATTTTGATTGCGTATAACTTTTTAATGAATGGTCCGATTTGAAAAATGTCTTCTACATTTCGATAGGTATTGATAAACACAATAAAACTGCATTTTTACTTTTCCGAAATATTGAAATTTTTAAAATCGTATATAAGCGATTGTGGGCGTTAGAGGGGGCGTGGCACCCTTTTGAAACAAACTTGCGCTGCGTAGGAACTCCTAGAATCTGCATGCAAAACGCCAATCTTCTAGCTTTTATAGTTTCCGAGATCTCAGCGTTCATACAGACAGACAGACGGACAGACGGACAGACGGACAGACAGACAGACGGACAGACAGACGGACAGACGGACATGGCTAGATCGACTCGGCTAGTGATCCTGATCAAGAATATATATACTTTATAGGGTCGGAAACGTTTCCTTCTAGCTGTTACATACTTTTGCACGAATACAATATACCCTTTTACTCTACGAGTAACGGGTATAACAAGAGAGAACGCTATAGTCGGGTGCCCCGACAATCAGATACCCGTTACACAGGTAAAGGGAGTGCGAGGGAGATGGAGATAGAAACTTTGAACACGCATAACTTTTTAACGAATGGTCCGATTTGAAAAATTTCTAGAGTTCGATAGGTATTGATAAACACAATAAAACTGCATTTTTACTTTTCCGAAATATTTAAATTTTTAAAATCGTATATAAGCGATTATGGGCGTTAGAAGGGGCGTGGCACCTTCTTGAAACAAACTTGCGCTGCGTAGGAACTCCAAGAATCTTCATGCCAAATACCAATCCTCTAGCTTTTATAGTTTCCGAGATCTCAGCGTTCATACGGACAAACAGACAGACAGACGGACAGACGGACTTGGCTATATCGACTCGGCGAGTGATTCTGATCAAGAATATATATACTTTATAGGATCGGAAACGTTTCCTTCTCCCTGTTACATACTTTTGCACGAATACAATATACCCTTTTACTCTACGAGTAACGGGTATAACAATGGTTATAACAGAAATAACAATAACCAAAATAACAATTATTACAGAAACAACAACCGTGGTGGAAACAACCGCGGCGGAAACAGCCGTGGGAAAAACAACAACGGTAATGGTGGTAACAACAACAACCACAATAACAACATTAGGGTAGCCCAAACAAATTCGGGAAACTCCCAAACACCTTTAGATACACGACAGTAAACAACATCAAAATTTACACTTTAAATCTCAGTCAAAATACATTCGTCACCTTCATGAACGTAGCAACAGGAAAAGAATTATTATACCCGTTACTCGTAGAGTAAAAGGGTATATTGTATTCGTGCAAAAGTATGTAACAGGGAGAAGGAAGCGTTTCCGACCCCATAAAGTATATATATTCTTGATCAGGATCACTAGCCGAGTCGATCTAGCCATGTCCGTCTGTCCGTCTGTCTGTCCGTCTGTCTGTCTGTCCGTCTGTCCGTCTGTCCGTCTGTCCGTCTGTCTGTCTGTATGAACGCTGAGATCTCGGAAACTATAAAAGCTAGAAGGTTGAGATTTCACACACATATTCTTGGGCTTCCTACGCAGCGCAAGTTTGTTTCATCGAGGTGCCACGCCCCCTCTAACGCCCACAATCGCCATAAACGATTTTCAAATGTGTCTGGAGGCCACATCTTTTAAGATTTTAAAAATATATAAACGCCATTTTATAGTGTTTATTAATACCTATCGAAATGTAGAAGACATTTTTCAAATCGGACCATTCATTAAAAAGTTATACGCAATCAAAATTGTTTATATATCTATCTCCCTCGCACTCCCTTTAGCCCCAATAGATAGTCGGGACACCAACCCGAGTACAGCGTTCGCACTCCCTTTAGCTGAGTGACGGGTATTAGATAGTCGGGACACCAACCCGACTATAGCGTTCTCTCTTGTTTTTCTACTAGATACAGGCGCAGAAATATCCATAATGAAGGAAAATTCCGATAATTTTCAAAACATTCAAGATAATCACATCATAAACATTCAGGGTATAAGTAAGGAAGTTACCAAATCAAAAGGCTTAACTTCTATTGAAATTCAAACTTCTAAGTACACAATTCCACATGATTTTCATATCGTAAATATGCAATTCGCTATTCCACGTGATGGAATACTAGGAATCGATTTAATCAAAAGATACAACTGTCAATTAGACTTCAGGCCGTCTGAAGACTGGCTTATACGGGGTGTCACAGAAACCGGGGACGGATTTGGGGACGGTTGGTTTAGAAACCAACCGATCAAAACCGTTGGTGTCACAGAAATTAGAGAGATTTCCTTTTTTTTTGGAAAATCTACCGAAAAACGACCAGGGCTGGATGCATACACTCAATATCGAATATTCAATAATTATCGAATTTTATTTGACTTATTTTGACTATTTTCCAATAAGTTTTTAACTTAAATTATGTTTTTTCTTGCAAAATTACGAAAATAATATATGTTTAAAGCGCATATTGTACACAATAAATGAAAAAAATTAAAAATTTGAATTACCCGCCAGGCTACATATTGCATCCCTGAACAGCGGTTTGCCGCGGCTGCGTTGGTTTATTTACATTTGTAAGTTGGCAAGAATTTTAAAAGCGAACCAAAATGCCATCTGCACGAACTCTTGCTCTAGAGTTCTTGTGAAGGCATAAACTGCGAGAGGCTAGGATGCAGAGGAGAATCCTTAGAAGCGGTTTACATGGAAGTCCATGGGGATTTAACTCATTGGCTAGGTCCTTCCAAGCAGTGGTCACAAGAACGCGGCCGCCCTGAGTAAATCCTTTGGCAATGTCGATATTATCGCGAATGAATCGCAAGAATATGGCGTCTTACGCTGGTGACCTATGTTTACCCCTGAAAATTAGCAAAGTTAATTAGTTTAAATTAATAATAAACAAAAATTGTTTACTTTTACTTACATGTCTTCTTCTTCTTCACAGCCGGAGTTTTATCCGGCAAAAATAGGACATTTTTCACGACAGTGCTGCCACCTTTTTGCAAAGGCGGCATGTTTTTATTAATTTCTCAATAGCTACAACTTCTTTTACCATGCAATTTTTACCAGAAATAAGTTTCGCTTTTAACTACAATACTAAGTACCTTTGAATAAATAATTCGTTAACACAACATTTTGATAACTACTACGAAGTTTGGTATTTTAAAGTTCGAGTTAATTGGTAACACTGTCAGGTTCGACGGTTTTCCAACGGATTTTTTTTAGCGAATTTTTTTGAGAGTTTATATGAAAAGCATATTTTTAAATATAACCCGAAGTAAATATAAAAATCGTAGTATGCAGATAGTTCATAAAATTAATTAGAGTTGTCTTAAATAAAGTTATATTTTTGGGAAACATTTGTAAGTTGGTTAATTTTATCAAAACGTCCGGCAAAATACGGAGGATTTAGAAACCGTCAAAAATGACGTGTGTGACACCGAGATTTGCTATTCGGAAGAAATTCGGTTGGAATGGTTTGCTGTGACACCCCCGATAATAAGACCAAATAACCTCAAATATCCGATTTATGTTCCAATAGCATACAGTTCTGGCAACAACTCCCTAATTCTGCCAGCAAGATCCCAAGTCGTCCGAAAAATCGAAATAAATTCAGAAGAAGAATAAATTCAGAAGCGTATTAATTCCGAATCAAGAAATTCAGCATTGTATCTTTATCGCAAATACCATAGCAACAGTCCAAAATGCATATATAAGATTACTAAATACCACAAACACAGATCAAGTAGTTTATATCAAAAATATTAATCACGAACCACTTTCAAACTATGAAGTAGTAAAAACGGACTTATTGGGTGGGCAAGAAAGTAATGTCGTTTTTTTTTAGTAATCGTTTTTCATCTTATTTATTTACGACTAGTCGAGCACCAGGGTCACACTTTTTAGTATCGTTTTAAAGCTTATTGTCTTAGGTACTATCGGTGAAAATGTGGTAATTATTCGATAACATTTGTGGAAGCTATAGCAAATTAAGCATGGAGGATCAAAGTGAGCATTTTCGGCATATTTTGCTTTTTTATTTCCGAAAAGGAAAAAAAGCGGTCGAAGCTCGCGAAAAATGGTGCGAAGTGTATGGTAAAGATGCCATGAGTGATCGGCAATGTCAGCGCTGGTTTGCCAAATTCAGGCTTGGAGATTTTGGAGTTAAAGACGCCCTACGTTCTGGTCTACCATCGGCCGTCTTTGACGAACAAATTCAGGCTTTGCTGGATGAAAACCGGCGTTATTCAACGCGGGAGATGTCAGAGAAGCTCAGTGTGTCGCATACAACGGTTGAAAACCATTTGAAGAAACTTGGCTACGTAAACAAGCTCGATGTTTGGGTTCCGCATAACTTAAAGGAAATTCACCTAACTAACCGTATCAATATCTGCCATTCTCTGCTGCAACGGATTAAAAACGATCCTTTTTTGAAGCGGATCATTACTGGCGACGAAAAGTGGGTTGTTTACAATAATGTCCAACGAAAAAGATCATGGAGCAAGAAAGATGAGCCAGCCCAAGCCACATCAAAGGCCGATATCCATCAGAGGAAAGTTATGCTGTCTGTTTGGTGGAATTCGAAGGGTGTAGTGCACTTTGAGCTGCTGGGACGGAATGAAACCATCAATTCAGATGTGTACTGTCGCCAGCTATCCAATTTGGCGGAAAAAATTAAAGAAAAGGAGCCGGCACTAGCTAATCGCAAGGGTATAGTCTTTCACCATGACAACGCTAGGCCCCACACATCTTTGGTCACTCGGCAAAAATTAACGGAGCTGAATTGGGAAGTGCTACCACATCCACCTTATAGTCCGGACTTAGCACATTCAGATTACCATTTGTTTCGCTCTCTTCAAAACTCTTTGAATGGTAAAAATTTTCATTCAGATGAGGCTGTCGAAAACCACTTGTCTCGATTCTTTGCTGGAAAAGACCAAAAGTTCTTCGAGTGCGGAATTATGCAGCTGCCCGAGAGATGGTCATTAGTGGTCGAACAAAACGGCCAATACATAATTGATTAATTATAAGTCCTGATATATATAAATCATCTTTGAAAATATTGAAAAAAAACAACGTGACTTTCTTGCCAACCCAATAGAAACCAGACAAAAAATTGTTTTATCCCAACTTGCAAAAAACTTCCCGCCTCAATTCAATGAACAACTTACAGCATTATGCACCCAGTATAGTGAGGTATTCGGACTAGAAACCGAATCGCTCACTACCAATATTTATATAAACAAAAGCTGAGATTAACTGATGATATATACAAAATTATAGAAATCCTCATAGTCAACAAGACGAAATTAAAAAACAAGTCCACAAACCAGGGACCAAAAATAACAGTTATTTTATTATTTTTTATCGAAACAATCACACGCTTAGGATAACACTAAAAATCTGAGAAAAAAATCACTTAACCAATTTAATGCGGTCTATTCATATCCGCAATGACCTAATTATACCCGTTACTCGTAGAGTAAAAGGGTATATTGTATTCGTGCAAAAGTATGTAACAGCTAGAAGGAAGCGTTTCCGACCCCATAAAGTATATATATTCTTGATCAGGATCACTATCCGAGTCGATCTAGCCATGTCCGTCTGTCCGTCTGTCCGTCTGTCTGTCTGTCTGTCTGTCCGTCTGTCCGTATGAACGCTGAGATCTCGGAAACTATAAAAGCTAGAAGATTGGCATTTTGCATACAGATTCTAGGAGTTCCTACGCAGCGCAAGTTTGTTTCAAAAAGGTGCCACGCCCCCTCTAACGCCCACAATCGCTTATATACGATTTTAAAAATTTCAATATTTCGGAAAAGTAAAAATGCAGTTTTATTGTGTTTATCAATACCTATCGAAATGTAGAAGAAATTTTTCAAATCGGACCATTCGTTAAAAAAGTTATGCGTGTTCAAAGTTTCTATCTCGATCTCCCTCGCACTCCCTTTACCTGAGTAACGGGTATCTGATTGTCGGGGCACCCGACTATAGCGTTCTCTCTTGTTTTTTTTAACATTTTTGAAATTGTTCATGAAGTAACTGTTATTTCAGACTTTTAATTTAAAAGTCAGAGAATAACAGTTATTTTTTGACCAAAAAAATAAAAGTCCTCCGTAACTCTTATGAGAAGACTTTTACTAAAAAATCATTAAATAACTTTTATTTGGTAATCGAAAATATATAAGTCTTTTGTTGGAATTTTAGAGGTTGCAATTTTTATTTGTACACAGTAATTCTTCAACATAATGAGATCGCGAATTCTTTAGACCAAGAGGAACCACTAATGACCATGGTAAAAATTTTATTCGCGCTAACCAATAAAGCCATTAATGACTTGTTCAACATGAGACCGCGAATTCTTCAGACCAAGAGGAACCACTAATGACCATGGTCACAATTTTGTTAGTGCTAACCAAAAAAGCCATTATTGACTTGTTCAACATAATGAGACCGCGAATTCTTCAGACCAAGAGGAACTACTAATGACCATGGTCACAATTTTGTTAGTGCCAAGGTCGACCATAGGGCTTTTACCTAGCAAAGGTTTTTCACCCATCGAACCCCTCGGTGCTAACGAATATGTTCAATATTAAAAATGCATTTGATGTAAGTTTATATTTAATTGAATTTGTTGTTTAGTTTTACAAATAAAATTTTTTCTAGCGACTCAGGGCTTAGGTTACTTCTTAAGTCGCTTAAAACTAGCTTAAGAGCAAAAAACGAGCGCTCCACGCTCACTTGGGTGACTGGCACTGAATGCACGACCCTAGCCAATTGATATAAATATGGTAGCTTAAATTTCACGTTTTCCCAATATTCCATTATGTCAGTACCGGTATCAATTTGCTTAGGGAAGTAGCTTTCAATTTCCCTATAAGCTTCTCTGACTTAATGCCGATGATGAACATTGGGTTGGTGAATTTACCTGTAAAAGGTTTAAAATTTTGTTAACAACATTATGTAATTTGTTCATCGTTACATACAACATTTTTTACAGCAAATATTTGCTGCATGAGGTCCTTTAAATGCCGTACTGCAGATATTCGGCTGCCTTCATTCTGTCCTAAAACTTGCCGAAGTCTAGGGTCAAGAAACAGGCTACAGAGAACCACAGAACTGTTCAAAAAAATTTCATCTCTTTTTGCAAGGCACTCGGCTAACAGATCGCTGCAACTGTTTTTCATAAGTTTTACATTGAGCTTTAGTTTTTTGTGGCTATGTAGGCCGGCTCAAGTGCTGCTACCAAGGTCTTTAAATAATCCCAGTCCTCTTTCGCCAATGCGGTAGGAACATGCAACTCGCAAAACTCCTTTAGATTCAAAAGCTTTTCCAGCATCGAGTATGTCGAGTTCCACCTAGTTGTCACGTCCATTGGAGGTTGCGTAAAGGAGCGATTCATTAACAGGTTCCTATAATTACACTAGTTTACAACTTTAAATTTTTTATCGAGGTAAGCCTTGAGACCAATTTTTTTGATTAGTTTTGAGTTGCTAATCACGCTGAACAAATTAAAAAAAATTCCCAAAGAACCGTTCTGAATATATTCGCAAAAATCCAGATTTTCGGCACTTCTTTTATAAAACCTAACAGATCTCAAAAACCATTAGACCAATAAACTTGTACTAAACTTACACTATTCAAAAGGCAATAGATGCACCTTTCCGAAAAGCTATTACTCGTTTTGATCGGGTCGCAATTAATGGAGGTACACCCTGTGAAAGCACAGTGGGCAAAAAACCCGTTTTTGGTGCATAAACTCTAGTTACAAAGATATTGACTTGAAATTTTTTTGGTGTGTTATTTGAAATTAAACAAAATTTCGAATTGTCCCCCGCACAGTGGTTAAAAAATTTTTTTTTAATTAAGTATTTGTTGAAAATTATAATTCCTAGATATTTGGTATCACATTGGAGAAAAATTCAACTTAAATCTATTACATGTTTAGGATCCATTATAAAATTTGAAGAACACTGAAAAAAATTTTTTTTACATTTTTGTAAAAAATTTAAAATTATAACTTACTTGTTATACCCGTTACTCGTAGAGTAAAAGGGTATATTGTATTCGTGCAAAAGTATGTAACAGGGAGAAGGAAGCGTTTCCGACCCCATAAAGTATATATATTCTTGATCAGGATCACTAGCCGAGTCGATCTAGCCATGTCCGTCTGTCCGTCTGTCTGTCCGTCTGTCTGTCCGTCTGTCTGTAGGAACGCTGAGATCTCGGAAACTATAAAAGCTAGAAGGTTGAGATTTCACACACATATTCTTGGGCTTCCTACGCAGCGCAAGTTTGTTTCATCGAGGTGCCACGCCCCCCTAACGCCCACAATCGCCATAAACGATTTTCAAATGTGTCTGGAGGCCACATCTTTTAAGATTTTAAAAATATATAAACGCAATTTTATAGTGTTTATTAATACCTATCGAAATGTAGAAGACATTTTTCAAATCGGACCATTCATTAAAAAGTTATACGCAATCAAAATTGTTTATATATCTATCTCCCTCGCACTCCCTTTAGCCCCAATAGATAGTCGGGACACCAACCCGAGTACAGCGTTCGCACTCCCTTTAGCTGAGTGACGGGTATTAGATAGTCGGGACACCAACCCGACTATAGCGTTCTCTCTTGTTTTTTTCTTACATTGCTTTCTTTGACTTTTTATTTTAACTGCAACGGTATATAAACTTCGGCTTGCCGAAGTTAGCTTCCTTTCTTGTTTATTTTCTTTTTCATCAGACTCTAGATGGCGCCTTAAATTCGTCACAAAATTTCAAAAAAAAGTTTTGTTGCAAATTTTGCATACCGATACGTTTTTAACGGAATCGAATTCAAACAAATTTCGAAGAATTACGTTTTTTGTACGACCCATTTTTAGTAAAAATTCGTGACAACCTTTTCTGTTGAACTCAACTAATAATGTAACGATGTACAACAAAACCTTTGACAATAAAATATTTGAATAACATATGAATACTCGATTATGTATACGCATATTATTCAATGTCTTGTCAAAGGTTCGCTATATTTTTTTACCAATTATCTGAAAAGTGGCAAATTACCTGAAATTTTTTAAGAACCGCGATTTCTTGGTTTCTCTTGGTGTTGTGACTGCGCCGATAGAATACGGGAGTCAATGATTAGCAGAAGTCTGCTATAGGGACTTTGCTGTTGCCGTTTAAGAAGACAAATGGTTTTACTTCAATAGTGGCACTTGAATTTTATTTGAATTGATTTTGGAGAGCAAACAATGGTTGGTAATCTACTAGTGTGTGTTCAGCTTTTCTCGTTGATATCCAAATTCGTAGTGGCTGCTAAACTTAGAGATGGGTCCGTTGCTCCAAGCAGGACCGGGTCTGGTATCGATAGGAATCGATGAGGTATCGATTATAGGGTTGTGGTATGCACTAACGTTAAGTACTGAACGTTACGACAACAAATCACCGTACATGCCGCCCCGCAATGCTGGGTCCAGCATTAAGACATCCTTCTAATGGTAACTGAAAGAAACAGGTGAAATGTTTGCTGTGGTATGGATGTGAGATCAAAGTGCGTGTCTATTGTTCAATATTAGCTTTCTCGACTTTAGCTTCCGTGTAATTCGGAATGGGTAATCTGCAGAGCTTGGATACTGATCGCTTATATGTACCCGAATTTGTATAGATTGTTGCATCTCGTACCATCCCATCGGCTCTATAATACGACCTAGTTTCCAAGCGGTTGGACCTGTCCTGTCGTCCTTGATAATAACTAGGTCATTGACCTGTAGGTTTTCTTCCTCTTGTCTCCACTTAGGGCGTGCCTGAAGGTGAGACAACCAATCTGAGCTCCACCTTTTCCAGAACTGGCGTAGGATCCGTTGTCCCTCCATGAACTGTGTGTTGAGCGACTTGTCCTTGTCACTGGGTGTAGGAAGCGATTGCATGGAATCTCCGATGAGAAAATGAGCTGGAGTCAACACTGTCAGATCGTTAATGTCCGCAGTTAACGGGCATAATGGCCGAGAGTTAAGACATGCCTCGATCTGAATGAGAACGGTTGATAAATGTTCATAAGTCATTGGGTATCCTTTGAAGGAACGGTGAAGATGAGTTTTTACGGCTTTGACGTTAGCTTCCCAGATTCCTCCGAAGTTTGGGCTGTGTGGGGGGTTAAAGTGCCACTGAATATAGCGCTGTGTGAGTTCTGGGACGACTATCTGGTTCATTTCCTGCCGGAACTCGTTGGACCACAAGTGTAGGGATTTATCTGCTGCTATAAAATTTGTGCCGCAGTCACTGTACATGTGCCGCACAAATCCGCGGCGTCCGATGAACCGTTGGAGAGCCCAGAGGAAATGTTGTGCTGTGAGTCCTGTCACCAGCTCTAAATGGATAGCTTTACTGGCTAGGCAAATGAATACTGCAATGTAGGCCTTGTATGTAGTGTGTCCTCTAAACCTCGAGGATTTGACCTCGATAGCTCCTGTGTAATCCACACCTGTGGCTTCAAACGCTCGATTCGGCGGATTAACACGATGGTATGGAAGATCTCCCATTAATTGTCGAGAGGGTTTAGGGCGATGCTGAAAGCAAGCCACACACTGTCGAAGAACTCCTTTTACCGCTTGTTTGCCATTAATGATCCAAAACTGCTGCTGGATGATCGCACGAGTAAGTTGCACTCCTCCATGCATGGTGTTCGGATGGGCGTTTTTTATGACGAGGTCCGTACAGTGATGTGACTTAGGTAGGATGATAGGCGTGCGTTCTTGAGTGGTGAGCTGCAAGGCGTTTCGAAGTCTACCCCGCACTCTGAGGATCCCTTGGGCATCTATGAATGGCGACAGTTGGCTAAGCTTGTTAGAATTTGGGAGCGATTTGTTTGTTCGCAACTTGGACAGTTCGTTAGAGAATGCTTCCTGTTGGACAATGCGAACCAGAGTAGACATTGCCTTGGAAAACTCCTTTACGCTGATTGGTCCGGAAAGCGGACGCAGCGAGCATTATGGATAAAGCGATTAATGAATGCTGTGGAAAATACAAGTCGATTGTATGACGAAAATGACTTAACGAAGGAATCAGTGGATGAACAGGTGAGAGCGTGTATAACCTTTGCTGCCTGTTCTTCGCAGAGTGTGCTCGGATCTGGAGATGTAGGAGCTACCTTGGGCCAATGATCTTCGGGTTCCTGCAACCAGTCTGGGCCGCTCCACCAGAGCTTATGCTGCGCTAGCTGTAGTGGTGTTAAACCGCGCGTTGCACAATCCGCAGGATTGTCCTGTGTAGCCACATGACCCCACTGTGAAGCAGAGCTGACCTCTTGGATACTGCCAATTCGATTGGCTACAAAAGTCTTCCACCTGCATGGATCTCCATATATCTAGTGAAGTACGATCATGGCGTCTGACCAGTAGTGCACTGTGACACGCATCTGAGGCACGTGAAGTTGCTGCTGGATCCATGTGGCGAGTTTGGTAGCCAGCACTGCTCCTGAGAGCTCCACTCTTGGTATGGTGAGAGGCTTTGTTGGTGTAACCCTACTGCGAGCTGCGACTAAGTGTGTGTGTGTACTTCCAGCAGTGTCGAGTATTCGAAGGTAGGCACATGCTGCATACGCGAGGGATGACGCATCGGAGAACATGTGCAATTGAAGCGAGATCGCAGTGCTGAAGTCGCAGCCGAACCAGCGTGGTACTCGAATGTGTTGAACTTCTGGAAGCTGTTCGAGATATTGCTGCCAACGCTCGGCCAAAGATTCTGGTAACATGTCATCCCAATCGAGTGCGCTGTAAGTGCCATCAGGTTTCTGCATACGGAAACTCCATACGTCCTTGAGGAGATAACTTTCTCGTTCGTCCTGAGCTATTTGGTGGATCACTCGAATCGCCGTGTATGGCGCTGATGCCGTTCCGAAGGTAACTGTGGTAAGACGGAACTCCTTCAACTCTCCGGTTTTGTCACGCCACCAAATGCGCTGGAATTGAGAGTCCTCTGGATGCATTTCGATACATCGGTACATCCTTTGGATGTCAGCCATGAAAACGTAGCGATAACAACGCCAATTTAGGATCACTCCTTCCAAATCGTTCTGTAGAGCTGGGCCAGTACATAAAATGTCATTCAGTGATTTCCCGTTGGAGCTCTTACAAGAGGCGTCGTAAACTACCCTGAGTTTAGTAGTCAGTCTGTCCTCCTTCAGGACTGCATGGTGTGGAATCGTGCTGCAGAAGACGCCGAGCTTCCCATTTGTGTTGGTCTGAGAGTGACTGTCTTCGCTTGTAGAGACTTCCTGTATTTGCTGTAGGTCAAAATATTCCTCGATTGCTTGGACATATTGTTAATGAAGCTTATCGCGATGCTGCAGTTTTCGCTCTAATGCGTGGAAACGATTCAAGGCTATATGTTTTGACCGGCCTAGAACTTGTGACGGGTCGAACAAAGTTTTCAGCGGTAAGCGGACCATGTATTTTCCGTTGGGCTGTCGAACATGGGTTTGACAAAAGTGTTCTTCACACCATCGTTCCTCTGTGGTGAGTTGGCGTTCAGACGGCACGCTATCTAGTTCGAAGAACCTTTGCACCAGATGATCGAGCTTCGTGACGTTGCAACGGACAGTGATGGAGTGTGTCATGGATTCCGTCACTGGTCCAAAAACAATCCAACCAAGAAGAGTGTTTTGTGCGATTGGTTCCTTATGAGTTCCTCGTCGAATTTCTGGGAGCATCAATTGTGGAATGAGATCAACGCCCACAAGCACGTCAATACGACCGGATCGGGCAAAATTGGGATCGGCGAGTTGCAATCCTTGAAGGTGTTGGAATGAGCGAGGGTCGATATCCGATTTTGGAAGGTGCCCTGTAAGTGTACGGAGAATAAATGCAGTGGATACAAACGATGTAAAATGGGAACCTGAAATCGAGCTTAGGGCAAAATTGGAACTATGTCGACAACGGTTGTGAGAAGAATCGCCGATCCCTGTTATTTCCGCAGATATGGGGGTGCGTGAGAGACCCAGCGTCTGTACTACGCTTTCGGTGATAAGTGTTCCTTCCGAGCCATGGTCAATCAACGCTCTGGCCAAAACAATTCGGATTGTTGACAATTCGGATTAGGGCCGTGGCGAGAATCGTGGTCGATGGATTTCGATGTGTGGCAACTGCGCTGAGGAGTTGCGTCTCGTTCGAAGCCGTTGAGCCGGGGGCTAAGCTGTGCTGTTGAGACAAAACAGATGAGCGGGATGCTGCACTCTGTTGGGGGCCCTGCGCGCTATGGACACCATTCGTTGGCTGTCGCGATAGGGCAGAGTTGGTAGGATGTTGTGCTACGTTCGGAAAATGCAGTAGCGTATGGTGGCGTTGGCCGCACTGCAAGCAATTGCGAGTGCTGCTGCAGTGGCTTAGCGCGTGGCCTGTGCTGAGACAATTGAGGCATGCTTTGATGCGATCGGCGATCGTCTTACGAGCAAAGCAATCTTTCGCGAGAAAACTGGGGCATCTCCTGAGAACATGGTTTCGTTGGCAGAGAGTGCACTGGGGTGCTCCCATGTCAGTAGTCACATGAAAACTGTGGCGGTTAGTGGAATTGAAGGTGGATCGGTTAGGCGCACGTGGATGGGAAGATTGTCCTGGAGTTGACCGAATTCCTAGTGGTTGATTTCGATTTTCGATGAGGTCGATGCTAACTAGGCGCTCCAGAAGGAAAGTCTCCAACATCGAAAAGGTTGGAATCACGATGGAGCTCCCCAACGAGTGCTCCCACGCTTGCGTTGTGCTGCTTGGCAGTTTGGTTAACAGATGATGCACTAGCCAGTGATCGCAGGAATCAATGTTTATTTTTAAACGGCGAAGATAACTAATGCAAACATTAGCCAGGGTTAGCACGCGCCTGATACCTTCTGCTGCTTCCTTGGGAACCGACTCGAGACCATAAAGTGCCGCCATGGTGTGCATAAAATGGAGACGTGGATTGTTGTAGCGCTTGACGAGGA
>JBAMCF010000819.1:0-34460 GCA_037075285.1 Drosophila lutescens | reverse complement strand
AACTCGTCAGTGCCCACCATAAGGATAGCGACCATGAAGAATAATACTTCCGAATCGTGCCAGTCACTCTATATGGAAACGGAGTAACTTTCAACACCTTTGCCTTTTTAGATGAAGGCTCGTCTGTCACGCTTATTGACGAAAGTATTTTGCGAGTCCTTAAAGTTTCGTCAACGCTCGAACCACTATGCCTACAATGGACTAGCGAAACCACTCGCATGGAGGAAACATCTACCAAGGCTCACATTCAAATATCAGAAGCGGGAAGTCAAAAGAAGCTGTGGCTAAACAACGTACGCTCAGTTAAAAATCTGGCTTTACCAAAGCAAAGCGTCGATGTCAATAAACTTTGCAACCAATATTCACACTTGCAAGGACTGCCATTGCAGTCATACTTTAACGCACAACTGATGCTGTTAATTGGCGCCAACAACTGGACTTTAGCAGTACCTCGGAAGATTCGTGAAGGAAGACACAACGCCCCTATCGCCTCAAAGTGTTCACTGGGAACTGCATTCAAGGATCAAGTAATTCAAACCGTCACATCTCCTTGCATCACTGTGACTGTAACTGGGCGGAAATCGAAAGAGCTGTTAAGGAAAGCTTCAACGTAGACCCTATCGCACCGCGGGAGCTCCACTCTGAAAACGATAAAAAGGCTATAGGTATTCTGGAAGATACTTGTAAAAAAATCAACGGCCATTATGAAGTTGGCTTGCTTTGGCGCGATAAGGAGGTAACTTTGCCAGAAAGCTATTCTACGGCATTAAAGCGCCTCAATTGCCAACAAGGACCCACACCTCTTCGATCAAATACAAGGACAAATCGACAATCTCATAGCAAAAGGCTACGCAGTCGAGCTCCAACCCGAAGATGTAGCTGCCAAGAAAGATCGGGCGTGGTATCTCCCAATTTTCATTGCCCTTAATCCTAACAAGCCAAATAAAATAAGACTAGTATGGGATGCCGCTTCAAAAAGCCACGGAAAATCGCTTAATGATTTTATGCTGAATGGACCCGATTATCTGCACCCATTGACTGATATTCTAATGTCATTTAGAGTCGGTCGTATCGCCGTATGTGCAGACATCGCCGAAATGTTTCATCAGATAACCATTCAAGAAAGCGACAGACATGTACAAAGATTTCTATGGCTCACCAAAAATTCGCAGACACCAAGGATTTTTGTCATGCGCGCAATGACTTTCGGAATTTGCTGCGCTCCTTGCATTGCTCACCATGTACGAGACAAAAATGCATATGAATACAAGAGCTCAAATCCGCGCGCTTATGAATCCATAACACAGGCTCACTACGTAGACGATCTCATTGACAGCTACAAGGACGATGATGATGCCATTAAGGTTGCGTCTGAAGTCAAAAATATTCACTCCAAAGGCGGATTCATTATCAGAAATTGGATTTCCAACTCTACCGCAGTTCTTCAGCATTTCGAAGAGCGTCAAATCGACAGCCAAAATTCCAAAGTCCTGGGTGGTCCTGAAAAGGTGCTTGGTATGTATTGGGATCCTACCAGTGACGTTTTTAGGTACATTTTCAGATTTGCGAGATTGAAACGAGACGTCTTGAATGGTGATACAGCGCCTACCAAACGCGAGGCTCTTCAAGTACTGATGTCCGTGTTCGATCCCCTTGGCCTTTTATCTTGCTACACCATCGGTCTGAAAATGCTACTCCAAAAGGTGTGGCGTACTGGAATAACTTGGTACGAAGAACTGCCGAATTCACTACTCGCCCTTTGGAGCCAATGGAAGACAGTACTACTGCACGCAGGAGAACTGGAGTTTCCTCGATACTATTCTAAACTGATGCCGAATGCAGATCGGACTGACTTGCATACATTCGTAGATGCAAGTGAAGACGCCTACGCGGCAGTTTCCTACCTCCGTATAAAGCAAGGAGACGACATCGAAACTATATTGGTAGCCGCAAAATATTAAGTTGCGCCTTTAAAGCCTTTAATCGGAGTAGGATTAGCAAAAAAGATAATGAACACTCGAGGACTAAAGATTGATACAACAACATACTGGTCTGATTCTAAAACCGTTCTTCAATGGCTAACTATGGACCCCCGGAAGTTTCAGTCATTCGTCATGCATCGCGTTGGTGAGATCGTAGACAGCACCAACCGCAACCAGTGGCGCTGGGTTCCGACAAAGGAGAACGTTGCTGACTTAGCTACGAAGTTCTTTAAGACTCCTGATGCATCTAGATGGATCAATGGCCCACCATTTTTGGGACAGCCGAAAGCCGAATGGCCATGCCAAGGAGTCGAATTCAACATCTGTACTGATCAATCTGAACTTCGTAAACATGTCTTCCTTGTAAGAGAACTTGATCAGTTCAATTTCGCAGCGGACTATTTCTCGGATTGGAAACGTCTGTACAGAGCTGTAGCGACCTTTATCCTTTACATCCAAAGACTGCGCGCAAAATGCAGCGGAAAAGAGCTGCCAAAAACACTCAACTCTGAACTCATAGACGCTGCCAAATCGTGGATATTTAAACAGTCTCAGGCAAAAGTATATTCGAATGAGATCAGAGCCCTGAAGTCCAATTCGACTATAGACAAATCCAGCCCATTAATTGGCCTAAACGTCTACCTAGACGGAAAAGAGATCATACGTGTACAAGGCAGAGCAGATCGCTTGAATCCACAAGAAGACGCCATCGTATTGCCAAGGAAGTGTAGGATCGCCTTTTTGGTCACGAAGGATTACCACGAGAAATCTCACCATATGCTCCACGAGACGACCATAAACTTAATTCGAAGCCAATTCTACATAGCACGTCTGCGAGTCTTGTACAAAAATGTTCGAAGGGCATGTCAAAAATGCAAAAACTCCAATTCGTCGCCACAAGTGCCCCAAATGGCACCGATACCAGCAGCCAGACTCGCATGCTTTGAAAGACCCTTCACCTATACTGGGGTGGACTATTTTGGCCCCATATTGGTAAATGTTGGTAGGCACAAGGAAAAGCGCTGGGGAGTTCTATTTACTTGCCTTACCCTTAGAGCTGTACACATATAAGTAGCATATAAGCTCGACGTAAGCTCATGCATAATGTGTCTAAAAAACTTTATGGCGCTCCGTGGAACCCCGAAAGAAATTTTTTGCGACAACGGAACCAACTTCAAAGCCACAGAGAAGGTAGTACAGGAAGAGCTCAGGAAGATAGACTTTAATGATATAACAATGCAGTATGAAGCTATAAAGTGGCGTTTTAACCCACCAGCTGCACCCCACATGGGAGGAGCGTGGGAGCGACTAAGGACTGTACTAAAATCAATCTGCCCGACGAATAATTTCAATGATGAAACACTTCGCACAGCTCTCATGGAAGCTGAAACTATTATCAATTCCAGACCATTAACCTTTGTGTCCCTAGATTCAGCCGACGATGACGCCCTTACCCCAAATCACTTGCTATTAGGCTCATCGAGCGGCTACAAACCAATAGCAGATCACAACACCGATCTAAGGCTGCGGTGGCATCAAACGCAATCATTTGCTGACAAGTTTTGGAAACGATGGGTGAAGGAATATACACCAACACTAACTAGGCGCAGCAAATGGTTCACTAAACGCCCCCAATCGCCGTTGGTGATGTAGTCGTCGTCATTGATGATCAACTACCGAGGAACCTGTGGCCAAAGGGGCGTATAAGTGACGTAATAACAGCCAAGGATGGTCAAGTACGCAGAGCTACCATTTGGACACCAAAAGGAACTATGATCCGTCCAGTCGCCAAAATAGCAGTCTTGGACGTCGGATTTCAGGAAAGTGAACATCCGAAGGACCTTCGCGGGGGGGGGGGGGGGGGGGAATGTTACCGCCGTAATTTAAATTGTTAGGCCTGCCGCCAAATCGAATTGCCACTTATGCGAAAATGGCATCACCAACATAGTATAGTATGGCAGCTCTACGAAAAAGAAGCGACTTGAGAAAAAACCAGCGAAGCAGCAACACAAAGTTTTTTAAAGCTCTCTCTATAATTTAAAACTTGATTAAATAAAGACCGCTATACAAATTTGTCAACTCTAAACTGTTTCGCCTATCATTAACATCGGTGCCTCAACAGGGAGTGATAAAAGAAAACTGAAAAGTGCGAATAAATAAATGCAAAAAGAATTCTGACAAGTACCAAAACTGGCGTTGAACTGATTAAATATTGAGGATCTCATATTGGATTTACATGGCGACCGTGACTAAGGTTGTATTGGGTGGGCAAGAAAGTCATGTCGTTTTATTTTAGTAATCGTTTTTAATCTAATTTTTTTACGACTAATCGAGCACCAGGGTCACTTTTTAGTATCGTTTTAAAGATTATTGTATTAGGTACTATCGATGAAAATTTGGTAATTATTCGATAACATTTGTGGAAGCTATAGCAAATTAAACATGGAGGATCAAACTGAGCATTTTCGGCATATTTTGCTTTTTTATTTCCGAAAAGGAAAAAAAGCGGTCGAAGCTTGTGCGAAGTGTATGGTAAAGATGCCATGAGTGATCGCCAAGGTTAGCGCTGGTTTGCCAAATTCAGGCTTGGAGATTTTGGAGTTGAAGACGCCCCACGTTCTGGTCGACCATCGGCCGTTTTTGACGAACAAATTCAGGCTTTGCTGGATGAAAACCGGCGTTATTCAACGCGGGAGATGTCAGAGAAGCTCAGTGTGTCGCATACAACGGTTGAAAACCATTTGAAGAAACTTGGCTACGTAAACAAGCTCGATGTTTGGGTTCCGCATAACTTAAAGGAAATTCGCCTAACTAAGCGTATCAATATCTGCCATTCTCTGCTGCAACGGATTACAAACGATCATTTTTTGAAGCGGATCATTACTGGCGACGAAAAGTGGGTTGTTTACAATAATGTCCAACGAAAAAGATCATGGAGCAAGAAAGATGAGCCAGCCCAAGCCACATCAAAGGCCGATATCCATCAGAGGAAAGTTATGCTGTCTGTTTGGTGGAATTGGAAGGGTGTAGTGCACTTTGAGCTGCTGGGACGGAATGAAACCATCAATTCAGATGTGTACTGTCGCCAGCTATCCAATTTGGCGGAAAAAATTAAAGAAAAGGAGCCGGCACTAGCTAATCGCAAGGGTATAGTCTTTTACCATGACAACGCTAGGCCCCACACATCTTTGGTCACTCGGCAAAAATTAACGGAGCTGAATTGGGAAGTGCTACCACATCCACCTTATAATCCGGACTTAGCACCTTCAGATTACCATTTGTTTCGCTCTCTTCAAAACTCTTTGAATGGTAAAAACTTTGATTTAGATGAGGCTGTCGAAAACCACTTGTCTCGATTCTTTGCTGAAAAGACCAAAAGTTCTTCGAGCGCGGAATTATGCAGCTGCCCGAGAGATGGTCATTAGTGGTCGAACAAAACGGCCAATACATAATTGATTAATTATAAGTCCTGAAATAAATAAATCATCTTTGAAAATATTGAAAAAAAGACATGACTTTCTTGCCAACCCAATAGTTGGACAAAAAAAAAACATTTATTTGAATGTGAGAAATGTGCGTGTGAGTGCGAGTGACGTAAATAAATGCCCAAAAGCGAATGAGTGCAAGAATTTGAAAAATGCGATTGTCGATTCAAAGATCTGAAGGAGGCAAGGCCTCAGCAAAACAGTGCAAACATAACACACACAGCAACCAACAATTATAACAACCAACAACCAAATGTTCAAGCAACATAAACTTTTGAACTACAACAAATAACGGAGAAATCCAGCAACCAACAACCAACGACACCTGTGCGATGACCTGTACCGGTACCGCCTGAGCCCAGAGGCCCCGGACAACAAAAATTCAACAAGTGTGGAAGTAATGGCAAATCCTTCTACACGCTACAACGCTGGAAATATATGAGTGCGGAAGGCAATCCGCCTTGAGCAAAGGGATGCACAGAGACTAGAAGTGTATCCCAACGATAGATGAAATAGCCTGTGCAGCCAGCACCGGTCCCGTTCGGCGCGCTAAGCCGGACCACGGAAAAGTGAACCGACAGCGCTTCCAAGAGCGCCCAACATTACTTTTTTTTTTATAAATTTAAGCATCTGCGATGCAAAAATAATATTAATAATATTGTACAGACCAGGCAGTTTCTAGATGCGGGTCTTCATTTTTTTTACCTAGGTAGGGATACCTTTAAAATAAATACCTCTATGATACAAAAAGAAAAACAAGAGAGAACGCTATAGTCGGGTTGGTGTCCCGACTATCTAATACCCGTCACTCAGCTAAAGGGGGTGCGAACGCTGTACTCGGGTTGGTGTCCCGACTATCTAATAATCGTAACTCAGCTAAAGGGAGTGCGAGGGAGATAGATATATAAACAATTTTGATTGCGTATAACTTTTTAATAAATGGTCCGATTTGAAAAATGTCTTCTACATTTCGATAGGTATTAATAAACACTATAAAATTGCGTTTATATATTTTTAAAGTCTTAAAAGATGTGGCCTCCAGACACATTTGAAAATCGTTTATGGCGATTGTGGGCGTTAGGGGGGGGCGTGGCACCTCGATGAAACAAACTTGCGCTGCGTAGGAAGCCCAAGAATATGTGTGTGAAATCACAACCTTCTAGCTTTTATAGTTTCCGAGATCTCAGCGTTCATACAGACGGACAGACAGACAGACGGACAGACAGACGGACAGACAGACATGGCTATATCGACTCGGCTAGTGACCCTGATCAAGAATATATATACTTTATAGGGTCGGAAACGCTTCCTTCTCCCTGTTACATACTTTTGCACGAATACAATATACCCTTTTACTCTACGAGTAACGGGTATAACTATAAATGCCTAAATCAAGAAAAATAAGTAAAAAAAGAGGATAGAAAAATTTCATAAATCTCAAGATTAACGAATTAATCACCATGGGAAGAGAACACGTATAGGGAATTACAAGCTTATAAAAATAAGCAGGACATGAAGGAAGCTAGGAAGCCTAAGTGCCCTTCTGATTGTAAAGGTCCTTTCGAAAACCCTAATTGTGAATATACCTGTGAATATACATGTTCAAAAAATGATATACTAATATACTGTAAAATTTAATATATTTGAATGTCTCATTTAAAAGCAATTCAATATCCAAAGCAGATCTTACAAACGAGACAGAAAAAATACCCTATATGGGATTAGTAGACGTTAAGGCAGTGGATTCCATTGCTAACGTAATAAATAAAATTGAATTGCAAAATATTGATTTCAAATTAACAAATACTTTACAATCAATAATTGTTTTCTTTATGAGCGCATTTATTTTATATAAGGCCTATATGTTCCACAATAAATGTGTATCAAAGAGAGCCATTAACAGAATCCAGGCTAATGATCTGGACAAAATCTAATTTAACAAGCGCAAAACCATTTCTATAATAAAATATAAAAAAAAAAAATTGTAATTAAAACAAAAAATTAAATTTTAAACAAAAATTGTATATGTATGAGAATTAAAATACCCGTTTATATATATGAGAATTAAAATACCCGTTTAAAAAATAAATAAAAATCATTAGAGTTTCATTGGTCAACGAGCCAAATTTTGAGAATAGGGTATTAGCCTTAATTAGGAACAGAGCAGAGCCTCTATTAATTGCAAATTTTGAGTACGAATATGAATAGGTACGATCTTGAATTCTCTCCACTTATTCATTGCAGCAGAACGCAAAAGGCAATAGTACTGTCTACCGTGAGAAACTGTTAAGTATTCTCCAAAATTGACATACACCCAGTCTGCATTTTTACTTTTCCGAAATATTTAAATTTTTAAATTAGCTTTTACAGTTTCCGAGATCTCAGCGTTCATACGGACGGACAGACAGACAGACGGACAGACGGACATGGCTATATCGACTCGGCTAGTGACCCTGATCAAGAATATATATACTTTATGGGGTCGGAAACGCTTCCTTCTTCCTGTTACATAGTTTTGCACGAATACAATATACCCTTTTACTCTACGAGTAACGGGTATAAACAGTAGATAAACATACGAAAATTTTTGTAGAGTCGTACAATCAGGCAAGAACCCTAGAGCATGAAAATAGGGAAATAATTAACAAAACAAACTTATCAAAATTATTCAAAATATTGATACGGTTGCGGGCAAACCTAATAACTGTCAAGGATAGGTATGATTTAAAAACATATATCCCGACAATTTTGAATACGCCTTCAACATTAGACCAACAAAAAGCACTAGCAGAAGAAGAAGATTCAGACACAGGCAAATATATCGAAATAAATGAAAAAGATCTACACGATCTCTCAATCCCTGCATTTATTTCAGCAGTAGAGTCAGAAACAGAAGAAGACGAAAATATAGATTCAGATACAAATATAGTAGAAACAAAAGAAAACATAAT
The DNA here is from genome assembly GCA_037075285.1 of Drosophila lutescens. Lineage (NCBI taxonomy): Eukaryota > Metazoa > Arthropoda > Insecta > Diptera > Drosophilidae > Drosophila > Drosophila lutescens. The sequence goes on along the minus strand of JBAMCF010000819.1, from coordinate 26,042 downwards.
GGCAGATCCAGCTGCCCAACGGGCATATATTAAAGACATATCAAGTGCCATTCCGGAATTCAACGGACAAAAACTACACTTGCATAGATTTGTAACAGCTTTGAAGCTGGTTGACCTGACAAAGGGAACGTTTGAAGATTTGGCTGTAGAAGTCGTCAAATCAAAAATTGTAGGATCTACACTATATAAGGTACAAAATGAACGCACAATTGATGCTATTATTAATAAACTACAAAGCACAATTGTTGGCGAAACCTCAGAGGTAATTAAAGCTAAAATGGCAAATATTTACCAAAGAGGAAAAACTGCAACTCAGTTCACAAACGAACTTGATAACTTGCGTAAACTGCTAGAAGCATCATATATCGATGAAGGATTAAATGCTGAACACGCTGACAAATTCAGCACAAAAGAAGCTATATCCACCCTGATAAAGAATTGCGAAAGCGGAAAAACTAAAACAATTTTGGAAGCAGGCTCATTTAATAATATGAATGACGCTATAACAAAATACATACACTGCAGTAATCAACAAACAAATAACCACAGTGTAATGTATACAAATAACCGAGGTAGTTATTATAAAGGCAATGGCAGAGGAAACTATCGAGGTAATTTCACACGAGGAAGAAATAACTTCTACCAGGGTAATTATCGCGGCAGAGGCCAATATTACCAACATAATAATTATCAAGGAAATTATGGCCAAGGCCAAAACCAAAATTATTACGGAAACCAAAACACAAATTATAACAGAAACAATAGAGGAAACTCAAATACTCAAAGAGGCACCTCTCAAAATAGTTCAAACAATAGAGGAAACTCGAATGCTCAAGTCAGAGCTATTGGAACTGAACAGGAAAACTAAGAAATTCCCTTAAGAAGAATAAGCCACACAAAACTACTATATATAAAATAAATCTTAGTCTCAACATTTACATTCAAATAAAAAATTATCAAACAAAAACCCCCTTAACCCTTTTAATTGATACAGGCGCTGATTTAAGTCTTTTAAAAATAAACTCTAATAACTATGATAACATAGACACATCAAAAATAATAACAATGTCTGGAATAGGAGAAGGTACTCTTAAATCCAAAGGTTTAGCATTTATAGAAATACAAACTTTCAAATAGTTGATGATAACTTTCCGATACCCTGTGATGGTATAGTAGGAATGGACTTCCTAAAAACATTTAATTGCCAAATCGACTTTCAGACAGATCACGATTGGTAAATAGCTAGACCGGAAAACTTCGATCAAGAGATCAACATTCCGATTATACATTCAATAGACAATAACTTAATAATTCCTGCTATATCCGAAGTTGTAAGACAAATTTATGTAAACACGTCTCACAAAGAGATACTTATTAAAAATCAATATATTTCCGATGGCGTAATTATAGCAAGTACTATAGCCAATTCCAATAATACTTTTGTCCGCATTTTAAACACAACCGATACCAATAAAATTATAAACATTTCTAACATTGATTACGAACCATTAAATAACTATCAAAAACCACAAAGTACAAATTTTAAAATCAGACAAAATGAGGTCCTATCCAAATTAACAAAAAAATTTTCCTGAAATGTTTAAAAGTACACTCACTAAACTATGCACCGAATTTACTGATATATTCGGATTAGAAACGGAACCAATATCCTCCAATAATTTTTATGAACACAAATTAAGAGTGAAGGATGACATTCCAGTTTATATTAAAAACTATAGAACACCCAATAGCCAAAAAGAAGAAACAGATAAACAAGTCGAAAAACTAATTAAAGATGGCATTGTAGAACACTCCGTATCAGAGTACAGTAGCCCATTACTTCTTGTGCCAAAGAAATCACTTCCCGGAACAGAAGAAAAACAGTGGAGATTAGTTATTGACTACCGACAAATAAATAAAAAATTATTAGCAGATAAATTCCCATTACCAAGAATCGACGATATACTCGATCAACTTGGCAGAGCAAAATTCTTTTCATGTTTGGATTTAATGTCTGGTTTCCACCAAATAACTTTAGAAAAAGAATCCAGAGACATAACGTCATTTTCAACGAGCACTGGCTCATACCGCTTTAAACGATTACCTTACGGTGTAAAAATCGCCCCTAATTCATTTCAAAGAATGATGACATTAGCCTTTTCGGGACTAGAACCATCCCAAGCTTTTCTTTACATGGACGATCTGATAGTTATAGGTTGTTCCGAAAATCATATGATTAAAAACTTAACTAACGTATTTAACCTATGTCGAAAACACAATCTCAAGCTTCATCCAGAAAAATGTTCATTCTTTATGCACGAAGTCACATTCTTAGGCCATAAATGTACAAACAAAGGAATTTTACCTGAGGATAAAAATTATGATGGAATAACTAAATACCCTGTCCCTTCTGATGCAGATGAATCGAGAAGATTCGTCGCTTTCTGCAATTATTACCGACGCTTTATACCAAATTTCTCTCATTACTCAAGACATTTAACCCACCTTTGCAAGAAAAATGTAAAATTTAATTGGACACCTGAATGCCAAAAAGCTTTTGAATACCTTAAAAACGGATTAATTCAACCAACCCTACCTACTACAATACCCAGATTTTAATAAAGAATTTTGTATAACAACAGATGCTAGCAAGCAAGCTTGCGGAGCAGTCTCAACTCAATCACACGATGGAGTTGATCTCCTGGTAGCATACGCCTCAAGAACATTTACAAAAGGCGAAAGTAATAAATCGACAACCGAACAAGAATTAACAGCAATACACTGGGCTATAAATCACTTCAGACCATATGTATATGGCAAACATTTCACTATTAACAGATCATAAACCGTTAACATATTTGTTTTCAATGAAAAATCAAACTTCCAAGTTAACAGAAAAGTTAAGAAAAAAAATAATTACGTGGCAGATGCCTTATCAAGAATAAGCATCGAAGAACTCAAAGACATAAATTTTAAAAGTCACTACAAGATTACAAAACAGACAGAATAATAAAAACTGCGCAGTTTCAAAATCAGATTCGGATTTACAAAAGCAACCGACAGCTTCTAAGCCCAAAATATTTGACGTCATTAGCAATGAGGAAGTTAAAAAAGTAGTGACCTTGCATTTATCAGCATCAAATTGTTCCCTTAAAAAAGGAAAAAAGATATATGCAAGACTAAGTGTTGATGATCTATATACCAATGGAATATTCGATTTAGATCAATTTTTCCAAAGGCTGGAAAGAACGGCCGGTATAAATAAGATTAGCCAACTTAAGATGGCACCGATTGAGAATATCTTTGAAATTATTTCAAAAGATATATTCAAAAATATGGGCAATAAAATATTAATGAATTTAAGAGTAGCGCTACTTAAGCCGGTGACCACAATAAATGATAAAAAAGAAATAGAAGCTGTACTGTCTAGACTACATAATGATCCAATACAAGGTGGACATACAGGAATTACAAAAACGCTAGCGAAAATTAAAAGACATTACTATTGAAAAAACATGACGCGTGACGTTGCAAACCATGTGAAAAAATGTATTAAATGCCAACAGGCCAAAACAACAAAACATACAAAAACTCCCTTGACTTTTACAGAAACACCTCTGAAGGCATTTGATAGAGTGTTAGTGGATACGATCGGTCCGTTACCTAAATCAGAACAAGGAAATGAATATGCAGTTACACTAATATATGACTTAACCAAATACCTTGTTGCCATTCCAATACCGGATAAAAGTGCAAAAACTGTAGCAAAAGCTATATTTATTCTAAAATACGGTCACATGAATACATTCATTACGGATATGGGTACGGAATACAAGAATTCAGAAATCAAAGATTTATGTAAATATCTAAATATTGAAAACATAACATCTACTGCACATTACCACCAGACTTTAGGTACAATATAAAGAAGACACAGAATTTTTAACGAATATGTTAGATCATACATCTTGTCAGACAAAACAGATTGGGATGTTTGGCTTTTATACTTTACATATTGTTTTAACACTACACCCTCGATGGTACACGATTACTGTCCATACGAGCTTGTTTTTAGTAAATCTCCCAAATTAAACATTTCATTTAACAGTAATGATAATATTACACCTTTATATAATATAGATGATTATGCCAAAGAATCAAAGTTTAGTCTCGAAAATGCATATAAAAGATCAAGAATAATGATTGAACAAAAAAAAAAATAAAGTTTTATTATATATGATGGACGTTGATGCACTACGAGCAGTACAAACAAGTGGCCCAACGACACCAAGCACGTGCTTGTTACGCGCGGGACCCTTTTATCAATTTGGGCAAGAATGCGAGTTCGCGAGGAAGAATACATAAAACAAATAAAGACGGGACACATAATAAAAATAAAGAAGCAATTATGAGTGAAGCAAATGAGCTAAAATATTTGTTTTTAATACCGGGATAGAAGTTGAAATGCATATTAAATGATAAAGGTTGTTATAATCATTACATAGAGCGCTCATTACATAAAGGGCTCGTGCAGACTAAAATTGGATGTACATCGTGGCAAATTTAGAGGATAATAATTACGTGTTAGTCTAACGGGAACATTAAAAGTTAGGCGGCTTACAAGTTCTACAGAATCAATATCACCTCTTATAAGATTATGCATAAAAATAGTACCAAGCATTATTCTACGATTTCCAAGTGTTGGTAAATTAAGGAGGAGGTAGGGTCTTGCAAAAAAAAAATTTCGATTTTTTTTTTAACTTTTTTTCTTGTAGATTAACATCTTAAGATTATACAAAAAAAGTTGTAAGTCAATCGGACAAAAAGTTTAAAAGTTATGCTAAAACTAGTACCCTAACCTCTAAGACTTTAGGTACGTAAGTGCATCTTTAAGTGCGTTTTTCTCGAAACCACGTTTTGAAAGTCCGTGTTCATCGGCATTTCTAAACGGCTCAACCGATCGTTTTCAAATTTGTCGCATATTTTTCTGCATTAAAAAAACCCGCCCCCTGAGAAGCGTTTTTTTTTATTTTTTAACTTTAAATATTTTATTTTTAAGCCGAAAGTCAATTTTTTTAGGTGAAAAACCCATTTTTGACTTTGGACTTTCGGAAAAAATTCGTAAAAATAAAAAATTTAAAAAAGGGCTTCCCAGGGGGCGGGTTTTTTTAATTCTTAAGCGAATTGTAAAAACAAAATGGAAATCCGATCATTTTTAGCGGAGGTACAGTGAACACCGCAAAACGCCTTTTTTTAATAGTGTTCCAGCAATCGCTTTGCCACCGATATATTAGCCGATAGTATCGGCTATAAAAATTAGTGGATATTATTTAAATGACACTTAATAATATACAAAAGGTTTGAATTAAATCCATCCAACCAGTTTTTATAGAAAAAAACGCAAAGTTAGTCGATTTTTTGGTGCCAAAGACCCTACCCCCCCCTTAAGCAATGATAATCTACTCTGGTAGGAAGGTAGCCTTACGTTTTGATCCCAGTTCAAACTACGACGAGCAAAAAGAAGAAATTTTTTTTGTACCGACTCTATACGGTCAATGTGCACTTGGTATTGTGGGCTCCAACCGAAGAACAATATTCCAATATAGGACGGACAAGTGAGGTAAATAGTAATTTTGTTATATAAGGGTCGTCAAATTCTTTTGACCAACGCTTTATAAAACCAAAAACACTCATAGCTTTGTTGACAGTCATCATTATGTGGCAGTCAAATTTGAGCTTCGGGTCCAGAAGAACGCCTAAATCATTTACTGAATATATATGGTCAAGTGGAAAGTTCTGAAGCAAATAACTTATAAACGTAGGAGTACCCCTATGAAAGGTCATTACGTTACATTTCAGGCAGTTCAAATTTAAGAGGTTATACTCACACCATACTTGAAAATTATCAATGTCTGATTGTAAGCCGAAACCAGACTCTATATTATTGTATGTCAAACAAAGCTTAAAGTATAAAAAATCGGGTAAGCCAACCGATTTTTCGTAATATGTGGTGGCTCGATCTGATTTTAATGTTCTTAACAGTCATTGCTATTCCATGTATTTGAATCGTTGTAAATTTGAATTTACAAATGATCCGAAGCAGTTTTATAACTTTGTCAACGCCAAGCGTAAGTCATCAGCTTTGCCTTCATCGGTTCGTTTTAACTCATAGCTCCTCTTCGTGGTCAAAATTAAACTACCTTAATCCCTAAATAGGGCAAATTGTATTTTTTCACCTATAATTACCGAAAGTTCTCTCTTTAAAAACGAAACAGGTCATAAGTTAGATAAACAGTACTTAGGACCCTACGTAGTAATCGAAATTAATAAAAATGACAATATTAAGATAAAAGACAATAAGAACAAACATTAGGTAGTACATAAAGACAGATTAAAAATGTTAAAAACGTAGAACAATTAATTTCAATTAATTTCATTTAATATTTTGTTTAATTTTAAATAAAAACCTTACAATTTCAATAATTATAATTAACTCAACATTATTTAATATAATCTCATATATATCAAAACAATTTTAATAAGAAAATAAAATATACCTATATATATATCCCTTTTTCTGATTCGAAAAATAAAAAAATAACATATAAAAAAAAAAAAAAATGTTTCCAATATCTTTATATTTTTTATTTTATATATTATATATTATTGGGTTGGCAAGAAAGTCATGTCGTTTTTTTTAATATTTTCAAAGATGATTTATTTATTTCAGGACTTATAATTAATCAATTATGTATTGGCCGTTTTGTTCGACCACTAATGACCATCTCTCGGGCAGCTGCATAATTCCGCGCTCGAAGAACTTTTGGACTTTTCCAGCAAAGAATCGAGACAAGTGGTTTTCGACAGCCTCATCTGAATCAAAGTTTTTACCATTCAAAGAGTTTTGAAGAGAGCGAAACAAATGGTAATCTGAAGGTGCTAAGTCCGGACTATAAAGTGGATGTGGTAGCACTTCCCAATTCAGCTCCGTTAATTTTTGCCGAGTGACCAAATTTGTGTGGGGCCTAGCGTTGTCATGGTAAAAGACTATACCCTTGCGAATAGCTAGTGCCGGCTCCTTTTCTTTAATTTTTTCCGCCAAATTGGATAGCTGGCGACAGTACACATCTGAATTGATAATTTCATAATTTGATAATTTCCTTCCAATTCCACCAAACAGACAGCCTAACTTCCTCTGATGGATATCGGCCTTTGATGTGGCTTGGGCTGGCTCATATTTCTTGCTCCATGATCTTTTTCATTGGACATTATTGTAAACAACCCACTTTTCGTCGCCAGTAATGATCCGCTTCAAAAAATGATCGTTTGTAATCCGTTGCAGCAGAGAATGGCAGATATTGATACGCTTAGTTAGGCGAATTTCCTTTAAGTTATGCGGAACCCAAACATCGAGCTTGTTTACGTAGCCAAGTTTCTTCAAATGGTTTTCAACCGTTGTATGCGACACACTGAACTTCTCTGACATCTCCCGCGTTGAATAACGCCGGTTTTCATCCAGCAAAGCCTGAATTTGTTCGTCAAAAACGGCCGATGGTCGACCAGAACGTGGGGCGTCTTTAACTCCAAAATCTTCAAGCCTGAATTTGGCACACCAGCGCTGACATTGGCGATCACTCATGGCATCTTTATTATACACTTCGCACAATTTTTCGCGAGCTTCGACCGCTTTTTTTCCTTTTCGGAAATAAAAAAGCAAAATATGCCGAAAATGCTCAGTTTGATCCTCCATGTTTAATTTGCTATAGCTTCCACAAATGTTATCGAATAATTACCAAGTTTTCATCGATAGTACCTAAGACAATAAGCTTTAAAACGATACTAAAAAGTGTGACCCTGGTGCTTGATTAGTCGTAAATAAATTATATTAAAAACGATTACTAAAAAAACGACATGACTTTCTTGCCAACCCAATATATTATATTTTTAATCATACAACATTTTAAATACAAAAAAAAAAAACATAATTTTTAATATATATAATCTTTAGAAAATAACTTCACTATATTACGTTATTTTTCAAAAAGAGGGAGTAGTATGCGTAGTAGTAGTATGTACATATCGGGTATACACAAAAGTCCCACGGCCAGCACATTTTCAAGTGCATTGGTAATATGATCACCACAGCAGACAACTGTCGCTGAGTTGGTATGTTACACACAGGCCGACTCACTTGAATATGATTTATATGTCGCGCACGCTGCATACCCCTGTTTGTTTAAACAGCGAATATTAATATATTCGCATACAACTAATGGGCAAGAAGTAGTCTATAAGAATTGGCATCTCAAATGCACATTCAGCACAAGCCGCCTTAATGGGCTGTGCTTTGATTTAATTGGTGGCCAGCGTGGTGAATATATGAAGAACACCACGGTCAACATATTTCCCCGCTGCTACCAAATGCCCAGCAACGAGATTTAAGCTTAAGCTAAAAAAAAAGAATTGAATTGACAATGAATAAAGAAAGACCTGTTGGTCTAACATACGAACTAAAACGAATTGGCTTATTGAGGATCAAGGATTCATCAACTATCTAAAGTGGCTATTAACTATCTACATAATACTCGTCACAAAAAATCGGATAGACTCGCCGGCCCTATTCAGGTATCTGAATTCCAACACGCTTTGTTTGCACTGGAGCGGACTGTTCAATAAGAAGTCTATCCGGAAGAGTTATCTAGACTTCGATCCAATAAATTTCTATTCAGACATAATACACAAAGCCAGCTTTCACAGTTTCTCGACTATCAGGGGCTCATGAGAGTTAAAGGCAGACTTAAGATTGCTTTACATCTCTCCATATCTCAACGTACACCAATGATCCTTCCAAAGGCACACCACCTGACGGTTTTGGTGATAAGGAACGCTCATCACAACACCTTACAAATGGAGTTGAGTACACTGGTGCGATTGAGATAAAGTCTTCCAGATTCAGAGGACACGATGAATTGAAATCTAAGCTTGTGAGGCAATGTAGACCGATGGCCGACGGCATCTTTTATATTTATTCTCGCTATGTTGGAGAGGAGAAAGACGTACCAAGAACCCACCCCATCTGGCGATCTTATCCCGGCAAAATTGGTGCCTGAACATCGGATGTCTTTTCCTCGGCTACTACTTGCTATAAAGCATACATGCTGTTTTCACTTTCTTAGCGAGCAAAGCGATTCATTTGGAAGCGGTCACGGGGATGTCGGCACAGGAAGTAGTGGTTTTTGTCAACATCTATACAGCGACTGTGGAACCAACTTTATCCGACAAGTCTCTAAAGTTGTGAACCAATGAATTCCATCAATGAGTTGAAGAGACAGTAGTTCTTTACTCGTCGAAACATTCAGTGGCATTTTAATCCTACACATAGTCACAACTTTGAAGGACTCTGGGAATCCAACGTTAAATCTGTTAAAACCCATCTTTATCGATCGTTTAATGGTATTCGAATGAAGTAGCAGCTGTCTACTATTCTTGTCCAGATAGAAGCATGCTTAAACTCTAGGCTCTAACCCCGGCACATTTTTTAATCGGTGATTCGATGATGTCACTTCCTGAGCCTAGCCTTAAGGATTCTTCACTAAACATAGAGTTTCTGAATGCGCAAAGGATGTTTAGAACCTTTTGGAGAAAATGGAGTGCAGATTGGCTCTCTCATCTACAAGCGCGGCCCAAATGGCGCCACAAAACTGACAATCTTCAGCGCAACGACATGATCACACACTCATGATCGCACAACAGCACAACAGCAGTTTTTAACAGCGAATGTTAGAACTCTGTTGCCCTTATTCGCAGCACAAAAAGAAGAAGAAGACAGACAAGAGAAGCTGGTCGTTTAAAACCGGTTTTGTTTTATTCCCTTATTTTGTACATTAAATAACAATAAGTCAAAGATTGAAAGTAAATACAACTGAATTACAACTAGGAAGTTCTTTCTTCGTTTGCATTTACAAAGTGTGTGAAAGACCCCCAGACTTCTGCTCAACTTTTACAATTGGGTGCAAATCGTCAAAACACATATATTAAAATTAAAAAAAAAAATTATTTTTGTGGGGGCAATGTTTAAAACATTTTTTAAAATCTTAATTTCTTTTTATTTTTAAGAAATTAAAAATTCATTTAAAAAAAAAAATTAATGCAAAAGCCACGAGGTCAATAGGATAACTATAACCGGAGATAGAGATTTTCAATGAGAGGGTACCTTGTCAAAACCCACGTTTTTTGTCATTTTAAAAAAATCTAATTTAAAAAGGATTTTTTTTTTAATAAATCCTTATACACGTGTTTACTTATTTTCCGAATAGTACACGTAAAAAAAGTTTGAGGCAAATCAAAAATGTGACCCGAGAAAAGGTGTTCGGTTTGTAAAGGAAAAAAAACCGCTCATGTACAAATAATTTCATATTTGTATCTCTAAAACTTTAGTTTATGCGACAAAAATAGACTTTTTTCCAATAGTGCAGGGTTCGAATATTCGACAAGTTTGAAAACGATCGGTTGGGCCGTTTAGAAATGCCGATGAACACGGACTTTCAAACGTGGTTTCGAGAAAAGCACATAAACATGTAACATGTAAAACACACATATAGCACTTTGAAAAAAGGCGGTGTTCACTGTATTTCCGCCAAAAATGATCATTCTGCTTTTACATTTCGTTTAAGAAAAGAAAAAACCCGCACGGGTAAGTTTGTTTATATTTTTTAACTTTAACTTAAATTTTTTTAACCGTTCAAAATCTAAAATTATTTTATTATATTTTATATATTCACTAGACGAGTCGATCTAGCCACGTCCGTTTGTCCTTCGGTTTTAACGCAAACTAGTCGCTCAGTTTTGAAGCTATCGAGATAATACTTTCCTAAAAGTCTTATTTCTATTGCAGGTAGTATATAAGTCGAAACCCGCCGGATCGGTAAACAGGTATATAATATTCGTGGCTGTTTGAACGCTGGGATCTCGGAAACTACAAAAGCTAGAAAAATGGGAGTTCCTATAGCGCAACTTTGTTTCAGCCGAGCGCAACGCCCACAATTGCCTTAAACGACTTTAAAAAGTGTCTGGCGCCCACATCTTTAAAGATTTCGGAAAAGTATAAAAGCAAGTGTTGCGGTTTTTATAATACCTATTGAAATGCAAAAGAAATTTTTCCAATCGGACTATTCATTAAAAAGTCATGACCAATTAATAAAATTCAAGCAGTGCAAGCAGACGCTTTGCTGATTGCATATCTTCGTCTCCCTCGAACATTCCTTAGCTGAGTAACGGGTATCTGATAGTCAAAGTACTCGACTATAACGTTCTCTATTGTTATACCCGTTACTCGTAGAGTAAAAGGGTATATTGTATTCGTGCAAAAGTATGTAACAGGGAGAAGGAAGCGTTTCCGACCCTATAAAGTATATATATTCTTGATCAGGATCACTAGCCGAGTCGATCTAGCCATGTCCGTCTGTCCGTCCGTATGAACGCTGAGATCTCGGAAACTATAAAACCTAGAAGATTGCAATTTTGCATGCAGATTTTAGGAGTTCCTACGCAGCGCAAGTTTGTTTCAAAAAGGTGCCACGCCCCCCATAACGCCCACAATCGCCATAAACGATTTTCAAATGTGTCTGGAGGCCACATCTTTTAAGATTTTTTAAATAAATAGACGCAATTTTATAATGTTTATTAATACCTATCGAAATGTAGAAGACATTTTTCAAATCGGACCATTCATTAAAAATTTATACGCAATCAAAATTGTTTATATATCTATCTCCCTCGCACTCCCTTTAGCTGAGTTACGATTATTAGATAGTCGGGACACCAACCCGAGTACAGCGTTCGCACTCCCTTTAGCTGAGTGACGGGTATTAGATAGTCGGGACACCAACCCAACTATAGCGTTCTCTCTTGTTTTTAAATGAAAAGTTTAAAGATGGTCAAAGGTATATTCATCTAGACTAAAATTGCGTTTTCCGTTTGCGTTTCATATGCCTCGTTTTATATAACCTTTAATGACTGTAAGGCGTCTGTTAATATCGTAAAACTCCAAATTCGACATTTTCAAAGTTTGCCGAACTATAGCTTTCGGTAGCATTATATGGGTTTGCTAGCAGTGAGTCAGGACTAGATACTGAATGTAAACAAGTTCAAGAGTCTTCTGCAGTCGCACCAGTTTTTTGGTTAGGCTGCAATCCAGATGGTCCAAGGCCAGATCCAGGTGAGGTGTTGTCAAGCAAGGCGAAGATTGACTGCAATCCCGTTGGCCCGTTTGGCCAAAAGAACATCCAGCTGTTGACAGACAGGATAGAGTTAAGGCTTGCACTAATAGGTGACGGTATTACAACTGTAGCTATGCCGGGAAATTTGAAGCGAATTTTTGTTATTATTCGCGATCAGAACTGCAGGTCAGCGGTTTCGAAATTCTGTAAGCGCATTCCTTGTTTGCCTTATGAAGGCTATCATCTCCTGAGCAATTACAAGGCAGGTAGGACAGAACCAAGTTAAACCACATATTTTCGAGATTAGATCAACACACGGCCGTTTTGACCAATTCCTGCGCATTTGACATGAGTGCAATTGTTACAAAGCCAGCAAGACAATTAAGTTTCTCAGACAATAAATAAGAATCGTGCAGAAGAGCAGGCATTGGCTGATAAAAGAGAGTGGTGCAGAACACCAGGCAGTGGCAGAGACGGTACAGGGAGAGCCGATGATTCGGAAAGTCAATTCGAGAGTGAAGCACAGACGCGAAAACGGCGATTAAAAAAAAAAACAAAGCCCTTTGGGTTATATGCGTTCAGTGATATCGCGATTGAAAGGTATCTTCAAGATCTCAAATCCGGTCAGTACGTATGATTATGAATTTTACTATTATTTCGGCAAAACTAAAAGGTGACAATATAGTTGTACATAAAAACATCTATAACCTTAATTGGTATCTTTATAAAACGGTATTTATAAAAAAGTTATTGACTTCTTATTGCTATCTAGGGGTCCAAATTTACCAGGCACTACCATCATCCTTCTTCGTGTATATTTTTTGTAATATAGAGTTATTAAACATTACTTCATTGTTTTATTCAAGAGAGTGCCGACATCGGAGCGACCGCGTTCTTACTGTCAGTGTTTGGCTACCCCTATTGAGATAAGGGATCGGGTTCACTTTGTATTTTTTTCCATGCTTAACCATGAGGTTATATTAGGTTGTCAAAAAAGTCTTGCGGTATTTTCGCTAGTTGGCGCTGAAAGCGCGTAGTTCTTGTTTTATTCGTCGCATCTGGTCATAATATACCTTTTTTCTTTTAAGTCGTTCGTGAGTTATAGCGTCGCAATCATGGAGCAAAACAAAGAGAAAATACGGCATATTTTACAGTACTACTACGATAAAGGCAAAAATGCATCTCAAGCCGCCAATAAAATTTGAGCAGTTTATGGACACGATACAGTTTCCATTTCCACCGCACAACGATGGTTTCAACGTTTTAGTTCTGGTGCAGAGGTGGTCATAGAAGGAGGCCTGTCGTAGAAAATTGCGACAAAACCGGTATAGTAGTAGCCGTAGAAAAAAAAGAAAAAAATAATATAATAAAAATACCGCAGGACTTTTTTGACTACCCAATATAAGCGGGCCCAGCGCTGGAAGCGAGACAAGTCAATGAGAATCAAGCAAGTGAACAAAGTCAGGTTAACTTGAAATCCAGGAGATACAGCTGTCCAAAATCGCGCCCAAAACGTGATTACCCCGGCAGTAAAAACAAAAAAGTACCTGTTGGATCTACCGCCTTAAGAAAAGGGATTTCGTATATGTATCACACAGACTGAGCATTTCCCTGATGGTTGAGTACTACAATGAGTCAGGAAACAAACCAACCCATCAGACAATTGGATACTTGGACGGCACGCTTGTGTGAAACTCATTCCAGACTTAGACGCATAGACTGCAACACTGCTCAATTTTTGTAATCAGTCTTTTTTTTTATTCACTACTTTTGTTAATTTTTGTAATGGGTGAAAGTGAATTAAGTTTCACATAACACTCGCCAATAAATATTCTGTTATGCATACCGAAAAAAGAAAAGGAAACAAACCTGAACTAGTCGAACTTTCGGCTGAGCTACAGGCAACATACCTTGATAAAGCAAGCTCAAGTGTACAAATAACTAATCCCGAGGGGGAAGACTTTATGACAGCCCATAGCATCGAATAGATGTAACAAAAAATTTGGGGAAGAAATTCGAGCCGAGACAGAAAGACATTCCAGGAGACACCGAGACTTAGCGTGCTTAACTATTTTAGATTCCATGGCACAGACAAACCACTGGAATTCTTAGAACAGGTGTAATGGTCCACGAACACGTATGGTTTGGAATTAAACTTGATACCTCGAGCGAAGTCAGAGCTAGTACAAGGCAAAGCATTAAAATGGTTTATCTCGAACAATCAGCATTGGAGAAGATGGATCAAATGTGATGATTGTTCCAAACGATCTTCCAGCTAAACGATATTTTTGATAAACTAGACAAAGCACAGAAGCTGAGATATAGGGAGCCGTTCAAGGATTACATGATGGACATGCACACTCGGCACGTGGCCACTCGGGCACAATCCGAAGAAATCACTCGAGGTCATCAGGGAGAGCAGCACACCAGACCTAAGAATGCGAGAAGCACGATATATCGGCAACCTGGAGTTAAAGGAAGGCACATTCTTTTGGAGGAAGCAAGCAGAAAGCTCACGGCGTTCACGGTGCTAGGGAAGGATCTCTTCCAGTGGAGAATCATGCCAGTCGGACTCGGCGTCCGCAACATTTCAACGGGCCTTGGACTAAGTGATTGGACCGGAAATGTCCCTACATGCGATTGCGTATCAGGACGACATATTTGTTATCGGACGCACTCAACAAGAAAAAAAAGATGAGTTATTCAGGTTAAACAAGAGAGAAGAATGTCTTCTACATTTCGATAGGTATAAATATACACAACAAAATGGCCTTTATACTTCTTGGAAATCTTTAAAGGTGTGGGCACCAGACACATTTTAAAATCGTTAGTGGGCGATTATGGGCGTTAGAGGGGGCGTGGCACTAGGCTGAAATAAACTTGCGCTGCGTAGGAAGCCCAAGAATATGTGTGTGAAATCCTAACCTTCGAGCTTTTTTAGTTTCCGAGATCTCTGCGTTCATACGGACAGACAGACAGACGGACAGACGGACATGGCTTATCGACTCGGCTAGTGATCCTGATCAAGAATATATATACTTTATAGGGTCGGAAACGCTTTCTTCTCATACTTTTGCACGAATACAATATACCCTTTTACTCTACGAGTAACGGGTATAAAAACATATCAAAATCTATTTTACTGTTGAATTACCTGCTTTGTATAACGCATGTCAAACTACTTTAATCTTAAAGTGTGAAATGGTAGCCAATAATTGATTGTTAACAAGAAAGAAAGTTAATTTCGGCAGTCCGACTCGGAAACAGAAACGAACAAATTCCCTTTTTGACACAAATCCTTACTCTAATTTTCTTCAAAACATTAGTACTTTGTCCAAAACATATTGTTTAAATATAGAATGCCCAATCTTTTTCACTATCGGAAAGTTTTGAGTAATGCTGTCTCGCTCTTACCCAGATTAATTTATGGTTTTTTTTTGCATTTCGAAGCAGTAGTTTTCCAAAACAAAGCAACAAACTGTCAAAATATGGATTATCACGCCGCGTTGAGTTCGTAATTCAATTTCAAATCGTTTAGCGTTTAAATCTAGAAAATCAACTTGATTTCTTAAAGAACATTGAAAAAAAAAATTGTTTTAAGATATACATAAAAAATTTGAGGGAATATTTTTAATAGTAGTAGTTCGCTTTGAAAAGTTACAACCTATCCAAGATGTGATGGGATGTTGATCCTTCCACATTTGAAAAAATTACTGTCTCCAATTCTAATTTTACAAAGCTTAAGCAGTACTATCACCTTTTAGTGGACGCTCATATTATAAATTTAAGAACATTTTTGAAAGGAAGGATAATTTTAGGCTGGATTTTATTTAATCGGTCCTCTAAAACAAATCCTGTTGATCTTGGTCTTGCTACCTCGTTCTACCCTTTCCCCTTTGTCAATTGTCCCTGTATTTCTTGTTTATCAAAGACGAAATTTTAAATCTATTTAAACCGAGTTATGTTTACTTCTCTAAAAATGTCATTTCGTGATAATTAATTAATTACCTAAGAATATATCAAATGTAATTTCATGCAAAAGGTAAATAAAAACAAAATACTCTTGGCGATTTTGCTACCACAGTAGACAACACTTATAAAACAAGAAAGGAAGCTAGCTTCGGCCAGCCGAAGCTTATATACCCTTGCAGATAAGTTTTTAAGTTGTCAGAAATCAAAACGCCTACTTCCTGCAAAGTTACAATGAATTTTCTTATATTTGTTTGATTATTCGTATGGGAGCCTTAAGATATAGTGGTCCGATCCGGCTCGCTCCGACATATGTACTACCTGCAATAGAAAGAAGACTTTTGGGAAGGTTTTATTGCGATAGCTTTTAAACTGAGAGACTAGTTCGCATAGAAACGGACAGACGGACAGACGGACAGAAGGACAGACGGACAGACGGACATGGCTAGGTGGACTCGGCTATTGGTGCTGATCAAGAATATATATACTTTATGTGGTCGGAAACGTCTCCTTCACTGCGTTACAATATCTGACTGAAATTATAATACCCTCTGCAAGGGTATAAAAAACAAAAATTTATGCGAAGCAATGTCAAAAAAGGCATAAAGAAAATCAATTTGATAATAACCGCATTTTTGAACAAGAGAGAACGTTATAGTCGGGTGCCCTGACTATCAGATACCCGTTACTCAGGTAAAGGGAGTGCAAGGGAGATGGAGATAGAAACTTTGATCACGCATAACTTTA
Organism: Drosophila lutescens; assembly: GCA_037075285.1. Taxonomy (NCBI): domain Eukaryota; kingdom Metazoa; phylum Arthropoda; class Insecta; order Diptera; family Drosophilidae; genus Drosophila; species Drosophila lutescens. The sequence goes on along the minus strand of JBAMCF010000819.1, from coordinate 9,108 downwards.
ACGAATGGTCCGATTTAAAAAATTTCTTCTACATTTCGATAGGTATTGATAAACACAATAAAACTGCATTTTTACTTTTCCGAAATATTTAAATTTCTAAAATCGTATATAAGCGATTGTGGGCGTTAGAGGGGGCGTGGCACTTTTTTAAAACAAACTTGCGCTGCGTAGGAACTCCTAGAATCTGCATGCAAAACGCCAATCTTCTAGCTTTTATAGTTTCCGAAATCTCAGCGTTCATACAGACAAACAGACGGACAGACAGACGGACAGACGGACATGGCTAGATCGACTCGGCTAGTGATCCTGATCAAGAATATATATAGTTTATGGGGTCGGAAACGCTTTCTTCTAGTTTTTACATACTTTTGCACGAATACAATATACCCTTTTACTCTACGAGTAACGGGTATAATTATTATTTTGTTTTCAGTATTTTTGTTGGTGTTTCATTTTTATACCCGTTACTCGTAGAGTAAAAGGGTATATTGTATTCGTGCAAAAGTATGTAACAGCTAGAAGGAAGTGTTTCCGACCCTATAAAGTATATATATTCTTGATCAGGGTCACTAGCCGAGTCGGTATAGCCATGTCCGTCTGTCCGTCTGTCTGTCTGTCCGTATGAACGCTGAGATCTCGGAAACTACAAAAGCTAGAAGGTTGAGATTTCCCACAAATATTATTGGGCTTCATACGCAGCGCAAGTTTATTTCAAAAAGGAGCCACGCCCCCTCTAACGCCCACAATCGCCCACTAACGATTTTAAAATGTGTCTGGCGCCCACACCTTTAAAGATTTCCGAAAAGTATAAATGCAATTTTGTTGTGTATATTTACACCTATCGAAATGTAGAAGACATTTTTCAAATCGACCCATTCATTAAAAAGTTATTTGCAATCAAAAAAATGTTATATATCCATCTCCCTCGCACTCCCTTTAGCTGCGTGACGGGTATTAGATAGTCGGGACACAAACCCGACTATAGCCTTCTCTCTTGTTTTAGATTTGTTTGTGTTAATCAGAATGAAGTTCTCGTCAATATTGTTAAAATTAAATCAGACGCAATAGGACTAAACAAAATAAATCCTAAATTCATTAAAATAATACCTACTACATTTCTTACATACATAACTCACATTTTTATACCCGTTACTCGTAGAGTAAAAGGGTATATTGTATTCGTGCAAAAGTATGTAACAGCTAGAAGGAAGCGTTTCCGACCCCATAAAGTATATATATTCTTGATCAGGATCACTAGCCGAGTCGATCTAGCCATGTCCGTCTGTCTGTCCGTCTGTCTGTCCGTCTGTCTGTCTGTCTGTCCGTCTGTCTGTCTGTCTGTATGAACGCTGAGATCTTGGAAACTATAAAAGCTAGAAGATTGGCATTTTGCATGCAGATTCTAGGAGTTCCTACGCAGCGCAAGTTTGTTTCAAAAAGGTGCCACGCCCCCTCTAACGCCCACAATCGCTTATATACGATTTTAAAAATTTCAATATTTCGGAAAAGTAAAAATTCAGTTTTATTGTATTTATCAATACCTATCGAAATGTAGAAGAAATTTTTCCAATCGGACCATTCGTTAAAAAGTTATGCGTGTTCAAAGTTTCTATCTCCATCTCCCTCGCACTCCCTTTACCTGAGTAACGGGTATCTGATTGTCGGGGCACCCGACTATAGCGTTCTCTCTTGTTATACCCGTTACTCGTAGAGTAAAAGGGTATATTGTATTCGTGCAAAAGTATGTAACAGCTAGAAGGAAGCGTTTCCGACCCCATAAAGTATATATATTCTTGATCAGGATCACTAGCCGAGTCGATCTAGCCATGTCCGTCTGTCCGTCTGTCTGTCCGTCTGTCTGTCCGTCTGTCTGTCTGTATGAACGCTGAGATCTCGGAAACTATAAAAGCTAGACGATTGGTATTTGGCATGAAGAATCTTGGAGTTCCTACGCAGCGCAAGTTTGTTTCAAAAGGGTGCCACGCCCCCTCTAACGCCCACAATCGCTGATATACGATTTTAAAAATTTCAATATTTCGGAAAAGTAAAAATGCAGTTTTATTGTGTTTATCAATACCTATCGAAATGTAGAAGAAATTTTTCAAATCGGACCATTCGTTAAAAAGTTATGCGTGTTCAAAGTTTCTATCTCCATCTCCCTCGCACTCCCTTTACCTGAGTAACGGGTATCTGATTGTCGGGGCACCCGACTATAGCGTTCTCTCTTGTTAACACTGCATTTACAACATCCGCATTTCCTGACTGTTGAAGAAACGCAAAAATTGTCCCAATTATTAAAGCTAACAAGGATTATAGACCTATATCAATTCTACCGTTCTTATCGAAAGCCTTTGAGAACATTATGGCAGCCCAAATAAACGCCTATATACAGTGGTTAAAAGCTTATTTCAACCAGTCTTCACCAAAAACTTTAACAGCCCATAAAAACTAAACAAAACATGTTATCAAAATAATTTAAGCGCAGAATACATCTATGATGAGACACATTAGTGTTTAATAATTTTATGATTTTTTAAATATTTTACAAATATTTTTTATGAATTAACTACAAAAAAAGCCCAAAAAAAAGGCCACAGCTTATTTCAACCAGTTAACAAAAAAATCGAATAAATTAACATAGTGGCCAATAACTTTTTTTTTAAGTTTGGCATGGCATAACTTTACATGGATACAATGCCTTTTGTTGTTGTTGCCAAGTAAAAACTACTTTTGGCGTAGTTTCGTCTAAAAATATTGTGTTTTTGAACATTTTTTCGTAATGTTGACTTCCAATTTTGTTTTGTGGTAATGTTAAGACACCTTTAATTCATAATCATTAGCGCTCGACAGCTCTGGATAATGATGGACGTTGATGCACTACGAGCAGTACAAACAAGTGGCCCAACGACACCAAGCACGTGCTTGTTACGCGCGGGACCCTTTTATCAATTTGGGCAAGAATGCGAGTTCGCGAGGAAGAATACATAAAACAAATAAAGACGGGACACATAATAAAAGTAAAGAAGCAATTAGGAGTGAAGCAGATGAGCTAAAATATTAGTTTTTAGTACCGGGATAGAAGTTGAAATGCAAATAAAATGATAAAGGATGTTATAATTATTACAAAGAACGCGAAAGGGCTCGTGCAGACTAAAATTTGATGTACAACGTGGTAAATTAAGAAGATAATAATTTCGTGTTCGTCTAACGGGAACATTAAAAGTTAGGCGGCTTACAAGTTCTACAGAATCAATATCACCTCTTATAAGATTATGCATAAAAATAGTACCAAGCATTATTCTACGATTTGCAAGTGTTGGTAAATTAAGCAATAATAATCTACTCTGGTAGGAAGGTAGCCTTACGTTTTGATCCCAGTTCAAATTACGAAGAGCAAAAAGAAGAAATTTTTTTGTACCGACTCTATACGGTCAATGTGCACTTGGTATTGTGGGCTCCAAACCGAAGAACAATATTCCAATATAGGACGGGCAAGGGAGGTAAATAGTAATTTGGTTATATAAGGGTCGTCAAATTCTTTTGACCAACGCTTTATAAACCCAAAAACACTCATAGCTTTGTTGACAGTCAGCATTATGTGGCAGTCAAATATAAGCTTCGGGTCCAGAAGAACGCATAAATCATTTACTGAATATATACGGTCAAGTGGCAAGTTCTGAAGCAAATAACTTATAAACGTTGGAGTAACCCTATGAAAGGTCAATACGTTACATTTCAGGCAGTTCAAATTTAAGAGGTTATACTCACACCATACTTGAAAATTATCAATCTCTGATTGTAAGCCGAAACCAGACTCTATATTATTGTATGTCAAACAAAGCTTAATATCATCAGCATACATTAGTACACGAGAATTTGTTATGATAGAGGGAAGATCGTTAATAAACAGAGTAAACAGCAAATTTCCCAGATGACTACCCTGAGGCCCTCCAGATGTCACGTGGATCATTTTAGAAACAGCGTTCTTAAATATAACCGTCTGAGTCCTCCCATTCAAATAACTTGAAATCCAAGTTAAAAGATTACATGGAAACCCAAGCAAGTCTAGTTTGAATAAAAGAAGAAAGTGGTTAACGGAGTCAAAGGCTTTACTAAAATCTGTATATATAACGTCGGTCTGCATTTTATTGTTAAATCCATTTATTACAATAGATGACAATTCAAGGATGAGCTGAATCTGCGAAAAAATATGCATTTCCCATGTGTTATTTCTTTAGTTAAATCAAAAATTAATTTATATTTCAAGATCCTTTGAGTTTTTAAATCATTTATCCTTTAGAATATGAAGATAAACTCAAATCTTAATCGCGGAGTTAAAAAAAAAATTATGGAAGGACCTGCTTGACACTTATAGGCCCATATCAATAAGCGTTCGCCGTTAGACTTTAAAATAGCCATTTGACTCTCCAATTTAGGCTCGTCATTGGGGTTTTCCCCGCTTAGATATATTTTACCGACTCAAATGAATCAAGATTCAAATATTTCTTTCAAATAAATTTGTTCAAACATACATACTAAGGACACTAATAAGTGAGTTTCTCGTGTGTATCCAAATGAGCCCTAAGCCTAGCGGCGAACGTTAAAAACACAGGGCGGCAACACTTCTACTATTTTGACCGCAGCTGTATACTTTTATGTTTTTTTACTATGTTTTCTAAAATTTGTTTCTCCCTTAAAAAAAATTTTAACATTTAGATAACTACTCCGAAATTTGATATTTTAAAGTTCAAGCTAGTTGGTACCACTAGCTAATTTTTTCGAAAAGGTTTGATAAAATGCATATTTTTAAACATAACCCGAAGTAAACATAAAAATATTTAAAATATTTAAATTTTTAAAATCGTATATAAGCGATTGTGGGCGTTAGAGGGGGCGTGGCACCTTTTTGAAACAAACTTACGCTGCGTAGGAACTCCAAGAATCTTCATGCCAAATACCAATCCTCTAGCTTTTATAGTTTCCGAGATCTCAGCGTTCATACGGACAGACAGACGGACAGACGGACAGACAGACAGACGGACATGGCTATATCGACTCGGCTAGTGACCCTGATCAAGAATATATATACTTTATGGGGTCGGAAACGCTTCCTTACATACTTTTGCACGAATACAATATACCCTTTTACTCTACGAGTAACGGGTATAATTATTATTTTGTTTTCAGTATTTTTGTTTTCGTTAATTTTTCAGCTAGACAGGAAGACAGGTGGAAGGGGAACCCGTGAATCAAATTGTTTAAACATTTCCATTTGTTTAAACTATATGAGGCACGTGTAAGAAAGAGCCAGAGAATCAATCGATTTGAATATTTAGTTTTGTTTTAAACTGTAAGATAATGTCTTAAATCTGTTGTGGAAACGTAAATGAAATTTTCTTTTAACAAAAGAATATCAGTATTATCATGCATTTGAATTTAGCGAATCTCACTTCCTTAGTCAGCTACAATGGGCCCACACACGCACATATATAATATGTAGTGATTGTGTGTTTAAAATACGCATTTTTTAACTTATATATATTTCGTGCGTGTGTGTGTGCAGCGGACGGAATTCAATAACTCAACGTTTGAAAACTTATAAATAGTTTGCTGATCGGGTTTTTGGATTTAAAAAAAAAAACAATTTTAAGTAAAATTTCGACTGTAAAACCGTTACCAAAATCTAAAGCTGATCGGAGCAACATGATTTTGCATATAGGAAACTATGTAAAGGACCGACCCAGAATATAAATGTATATACACAAGAATTTTCCTCAAAATCAGCTTAATGGGATTTCTGTAGGACCACCAATATTTAAAAAAAACAGCTAGAAGAAGCATATCCGACCCTATAAAGTATATATATTCTTGATCAGGATCACAAGCCGAGTCGATCTAACCGTGTCCGTCTGTCCGTATGCCTGTCTGGATGAACGCTGAGATCTCGGAAACTAAAAAAGCTAGAAAGTTGGGATTAACAACATATTAGGTTGTTAAAAAAGTCTTGCGGTATTTTCGCTAGTTGGCGCTGAAAGCGCGTAGTTCTTGTTTTATTCGTCGCATCTGGTCATAATATACCTTCTTGAAAAGCTCATTTCACGCGCTAACACGTGTTTGATTGATTGTCTTATAAACCATTTTAAGAGCTTTGAGTCTCTTAAAAGCTTAAAATAATAAAAATACCGCAGGACTTTTTTGACAACCCATGACTCACGACTCCCTATAAAGCAGGCCATCCACAGTCCAATTTGTTGGACGAACATTTTCGGGAACACAGGCAAGATAGAATCGTTTCTATCTTTGTCGAACAAAGCATCGTACAAATTTCTATGAAATTTAAACGCGAACACTACCACCAACGACGAACGCACGAACATGTTCGCCGAACAAACTGTGGATGGCCTGCCTAAGTCATGACTCAGGTCAAAAATATCTCTGATGACTTCTTTGGCCGATCAGGACATAATAAGAACGCAAATTAAATTCTGCTTGTCAACTGCAGTACGTGCGTGCGACGTTCGGCGATTTATGCATTTTGTTATCGGTTTTTAAAGGCTTAAATTAGAACACAAAATAATTTTTATGCGGAGACTACGTACCAATCGTCTCGGCTAAAGTACAAAAGTGGCCACCCTTTCGTGCCTATCGTGAGTTTATAATCGAATATGATCGATAACACAGTAATCGTTTTAAAGTAATCGTTTCAAATTAAACATTAAATGATAAAGGGTACAAGTACAACAACACCGCGAATTCTTTAGGGCAAGAGGAACCAATATTGACCATCGTAAAAAATTGTTAGTAAATTTGTTTTCCTCTTGCCCTAAAGAATTCGCGGTGTCGTTGTATTATAGGATTCATGTAAATTAACATGAACTTTAGCATTAAGATTCAATCGAATTTGTAAACAAATTTTCGATTTCAAATCTCAAGCTATCGTAGCAGACGAAAGGCAACTGGAGCTCAAGATAATGTAAACATTAACATCCGAACCAAAATCAATCCCACGGTTAAAGTAGACATAAACATCCGAATCAAAATCACGCCACTCCAATCCCACGCTTATCGTGTCCCCAAATATTTTCCGCTAAGCGCAGCATAATTCCATTTCACAATTATTGAAATTAGTAAAAAGCTTTTATAAAGTTGAGCTTGAGGAAACTGCAAAAGAAAAGTTCTAAAAGCTCATACTCGGAGGCTTCTTCCAAAATCTTATCTTGAACTCCAAGTCAGTGCAGATCGGGAACTCTATAATCGAAGTCAAATAATAAAGATGTGAAACCTTATTAATAAGGGAAATCTATAAGTCAATAATGACCAGTGAATAAATAGTTTTTAAAAATAAAAACCGTTTACCGTTTTTTATAATTGGCGCCCAACGTGGGGCCACGTAGTTAAAAGTTCCTAATGATCGTTACGGAACTCGCGTAGTTACTCACACAATTTTTAGAGGAAAAATTAAAACATCCTCATAGTGCAGTTACGTTCTCAAAAGTTCCAAAAGAATAAATACGGAACTCGCGTAAAAGCAATCGAATCATAGACCCGAAAACAAAATAAAATTTAAAAGGGTTTCTATGTAAAATTTTTTAATCAATCATCAATAAGAAGTATTAAAAAAGTTAAATCAAGAAATTAAACAAAACGCTGTTAAGTGAAGCAAACAAATATATTAAAAAAGTTAAATCAAAAAATTAAACAAAAAGTTTAATCAATCATATATAAGAAATATTATAAAAGTTAAATAAAAAATTTAAACAAAAAGTTCCAATTACTTAAGTGAAGCAAATGGATAAAACACAAACAAAAACAACAATTTAAAACAAAAAATCCTAAATAATTGCAAATAAAAGCCGAGATTCAACGAAAAAAAAAAAAAAAAAAAAAAACGTTCTAATAAAGAATTCTACAAAAAGAAAAGAAACAAAACAAAATTAAAAAACAAGCCATGAAGGAAAACAAACCCTGAGAAACCCAAAGACGAAAAACTTAAAGCCAAGAAAGAAGATAAGTAAAAGAGAAGACCAACCCAAGGAAACCCAAAGAAGAAAAGAACTACATCACGGAAAGAAGACCAATCAAGAAGGATTGGTACATCCCAATCGAGTGCCAACTCGACTACCAATCAGAACTTAACAACAGATTTAATTGTCAGACTAATTGCTTCTAACGTAAATCCCCTACAAGAGGAGATACAAAATTTAAAATCATTACTAGAAACTAAATCTAATTTGGTGACAGAATACAAAGTTGAACAAATAGATGAAAATATTTCATGCGATGAGACATTAGAAGTCGTTAAGTCCGTTCCCCGGACGGAGCCTAGAAAACTACGTAGGATGGAGAGAAGCAGCCGAAACTGCAATGGGATTGTATGTCCGAAAGAGCCGAAGATATTTCGCAGCTCTAACAATTCTTAGAAATAAAATCATAGGAAAGGCTAACGACGCACTGACAAATCACGGAACCGTACTAAATCTCGACGCTATTCTAGCCAGACTGGACTTTGTGTTTAGCGACAAGAGACCACTACACATAATCGAACAAGAATTAAGCGTCCTTTCTCAAGGTAAACATTCAGTAATAGACTTTTATAATTTCGTTAATAAAAAACTTACACTTTTTATAAATAAAACCATAATGACTCATGGAAAAGATAATCCCATAACAAAAGAATCAAACCTAAAACATCGTCAGAACGCATTAAGAGTTTTCATAACCGGCCTCAACGGCCCAATATCGGGAATTTTGTTTTCACTAAATCCACCAGACTTGCCAAACGCACTAGCTAGAGTGCAAGAAATGGAAAGCAACCAAACGAGAGCCCAATTCGCTAGTCGATATAGCGCAGCTCCGCGTCAGGCATCTGATTATTTTATTCCTTATAATTCATATTATAAAAATAATTACCAAAATCAAGGGAATCATCTAAGATTGAACCGAAATAATGAAAATTATCAAGAAAACAATAACCACTTCCAAAATAACAACAATTATCAACAAAGAAACAATTATCAAAATAATAACAATCAAAACGCTAATTTTAATAATAATAATAACCAAAATAATAATAACCAAAATTCCAACTTTCATAATAATAATTACCAA
>JBAMCF010000818.1:0-90466 GCA_037075285.1 Drosophila lutescens | reverse complement strand
CTTGCTTTATTGGGATATGTTTCTTTGGTTACGCTGGCCATAGAGCCGTCGGTGTAGTAAAATTGTGGAAGGGGATGGTGCTTTTTAGTGATTCGAAAAGTTGTTTATAGGTTGAGGAAGGTGTGTTTGTTTTATTATAGTTGGAAAGTGTTGTGTTGGTGTCTTTATTTATAATTTCCATGTCATATTTATACCCGTTACTCGTAGAGTAAAAGGGTATATTGTATTCGTGCAAAAGTATGTAACAGCTAGAAGGAAGCGTTTCCGACCCCATAAAGTATATATATTCTTGATCAGGATCACTAGCCGAGTCGATCTAGCCATGTCCGTCTGTCCGTCTGTCTGTCCGTCTGTCTGTCTGTCTGTCTGTCCGTCTGTCTGTATGAACGCTGAGATCTCGGAAACTATAAAAGCTAGAAGATTGGCGTTTTGCATGCAGATTCTAGGAGTTCCTACGCAGCGCAAGTTTGTTTCAAAAGGGTGCCACGCCCCCTCTAACGCCCACAATCGCTTATATACGATTTTAAAAATTTCAATATTTCGGAAAAGTAAAAATGCAGTTTTATTGTGTTTTTCAATACCTATCGAAATGTAGAAGACATTTTTCAAATCGGACCATTCATTAAAAAGTTATACGCAATCAAAATTGTTCATATATCTATCTCCCTCGCACTCCCTTTAGCCCCAATAGATAGTCGGGACACCAACCCGAGTACAGCGTTCGCACTCCCTTTAGCTGAGTGACGGGTATTAGATAGTCGGGACACCAACCCGACTATAGCGTTCTCTCTTGTTTTTGATTTTGAACGGTTGAATAAAATATTTAAAGTTCAAAAATAAAAAATTAAACTTCCCAGGGGACGGGTTTTTTCTGAGATGCAGTGAACACGGCAAAACGCCTATTTATACCCGTTACTCGTAGAGTAAAAGGGTATATTGTATTCGTGCAAAAGTATGTAACAGCTAGAAGGAAGCGTTTCCGACCCTATAAAGTATATATATTCTTGATCAGGGTCACTAGCCGAGTCGATATAGCCATGTCCGTCTTTCCGTCTGTCCGTCTGTCTGTCCGTATGAACGCTGAGATCTCGGAAACTATAAAAGCTAGAGGATTGGTATTTGGCATGAAGATTCTTGGAGTTCCTACGCAGCGCAAGTTTGTTTCAAGAAGGTGCCACGCCCCCTCTAACGCCCACAATCGCTTATATACGATTTTAAAAATTTTAATATTTCGGAAAAGTAAAATTCTGTTTTATTGTGTTTATCAATACCTATCGAAATGTAGAAGAAATTTTTCAAATCGGACCATTCGTTAAAAAGTTATGCGTGATCAAAGTTTCTATCTCCATCTCCCTCGCACTCCCTTTACCTGAGTAACGGGTATCTGATAGTCGGGGCACCCGACTATAACGTTCTCTCTTGTTTTTGCTATGGTAGTTTTTAATTGGTCTAAAAGGAAGGTGAAGTTCCTTACATATGTTGATTATTCGGTCTATTGTGCTCGGGTATTTAAAGTTCTTTGTTGAGGTATTAGTCAGGGTTTTAAGGGGAGTGTCAAATGAATGTATGAGTTTTTTTGATAGTTTGCCTGTTAGGAATTTTGATTTGCGTCGGGCGGGCGATTATTTTTGTTAGGGAATCTACATACATACATACATACAGACTGTCTAGAACAGATTTTCTCCTTTTAAATCCAAACTGGTTGTTATAAATGAGTTTGTTAGTGATAACAAACCACCATAACCTTTTGGCAATAATTTTGTCTAAGACTTTGGCAAGACATGGGTTTAAGGATATTGGTCTGTATGATTTTGCTTCGATTTGTGATTTTTGTGGTTTGAGGATAGGAAGGATGAGGCTGACTTTATATGCTTGAGGGATGTGGGAGTCTAGAATATTGTTAAAGTGATTAAGAATTCTGATTTTAAAGGAGGGAAGGGCGTTTTGGATCATGGAATAGGATATGCGGTCCATGCCAGGCGTGGAGCCTTTTAGGGAGTTGAGAGCGGATAGAAATTCGATGAAGGAAATGTTGTTTTCTATTTGATTGGCTGATTGACTAGGTTAGTAATATATATAATTATTTGTGAGTATTTTGTTGGTTCTAAATGTGACGGAGAAGTTGGTATCTTCAGCTTCTTTTGACCATATGTCACCGAAAGTGTTGGCTATTTCAGAAGGACATGTAGAAGTGGTTTGTGTTATGGGGTTGTTTATGGCATGGATATGTTTGGTAGGGTAGAGGCCACATAAACGTTTTATGTTTGCCCACATTCTCGATGGATCGGAATTAGGGTTAATTTCGGAAGTAAAGTTGTGCAAGGCGGTTTTCTTTGCTATTTTAATTTCTCTTCAATATTTAGCGTTTGCGGTTTAGGGAAAAAGTTGTGCTTTGAGGGATAGATGTATGGGCAGATTGGATGAGAGTTTTTTTAATGAGAGCAGCTTTTTTGTTTACATTGCTGTTGCAGGTTTGTAATAGGGAACTTAGATGTGTTATTTTATTGCCGTAGAGTTGCCAGTCTGCTTTCTTAAGGTTAAATGTGGTTTGGCTAAGTATGAGTGGGATGAGGTGGTTGTGAGCATAGAAATTAAGATGGGGAAGTGATCGCTACCATGAAGGTCGTCAATCACTTTCCATGTAATTTCTGGGGCAATGTCGGCAGTAGCGAGTGAGAGGTAAATGTGTGTGAAAGTGTTGTGAGTGGAGTAGTGGGTAGGAGACATGTCGTCGAGGAGGATATTATCATAGCGTTCTATGAATTTGGACACAATGTTACCTCTAGAGTTGGCTATTTGGGATCCCCAATAGGGGTGCCAACTGTTGAAGTCACCTAAGACGATTGTTGGAAGATCTTTTCGAGTGAGAGTATTTTGGAGGTCGGTTAAGCGAAATTGCTTGTTGGGAGAGATGTAGGTAGATATAATTGTAAGTTTAGTTTTGGAGTTTATCGTAATGCCTATTGCTTCAAGGTCGGAGCTCAGTTGGTGCTGTGTGTGAGATATGGAGTTGTGCACTAGGGTGGTTGTGCCACAAAATGCGTTTATATTGTGACTGCAGTATATAGAAAAGTTTATGGGTATGGGGATGGATATAGTGTTGGATATTTCTTGTAAGGCAATTATCTGTTAAATTTCTTAATAAGTATTTGTAATTCTAGGTAATTATTTTTATATCCTTTAATATTCCATTGCAATATTTTTAGCATTGAACAAGTTAAATGAGGGAGTTAGTTTAGTTGGTTTCCATGTCGCAAGAATCGCTCGAGGCGTCTCCCGGTTTGTTTGCATCTGTTTTGGGTTTTTTTGTTAGAATTTTGGTTTGCCGCCTTGAGCGATGCAAGCATTCGCTTCGAAGTAGAGATTGGTAAGATTTGTACTGTGTTAGAGGGGGGTTTATTAGATGATTGTGGCAAGTTTAAGGTGTCTGTTTTAATGATGTTTGTTGTATTAAGGTCTGCATATGATGTTAGAGTTCTGGAGGTGCTAGGAGCTTGTTGCATGGAGTTGGGTCCTTAGAGGTGTTGAGGTCCTGGATTTCGTTGAAGAGTAGTGTTGTTATAAGTTTGAGGTGTGTTTTTGGTGACTGTCGAGTATGGAAGCGGCGTGGTGTTTGTATTGCGTGACTTTAGGATTGAAATGGCTGTTCTGTTATCGCATTTTTTGGTGGTTTTGATGGCAATGAGTTTTTGTTGGGTTTTAAATACAGGGCATCTTCTATTGACAGAGTTGTGAGGGTCTTGAGATTGGTCTTCTTTACACTTAGTGCATTTTGGAGGCTTGTGCATTTTTCATTGATGTTAGGGTCGAGGTGATATAACTCTCCGAAGTTGTAGCAGATTTTGTCGGTTTTGCATATTTTTTGAACTTGGCCATATTCGAAGACATTGTTGCATCTAGTTGGTAAAGGGGTGAATTCTCGGACTGGAGTTCTTTGGTAGCCAATCATAATATGTTCCGGAAGTACGTGGGTATTAAATGTAAGAATAATAAGGCCTGTCTCTGTAAGATTTCCGTTTACTTTCTTAAGAATCTTTCTTACTTCGCATATTTGTAGATGCGCGAGCTCATTAAGAATAATTTTTTCATCGATTTCCCTCAGGTCGTTGGAGTAAATTACCCCTTTCGTATAGTTCAGTGAGTTACGGAGACTAACGACAATGTTAATGTTGGGTGCGAAAGCTTTTAGTTGCATTAGTCTGGTGGCTTGTAGGCTGGTTTTCGTTTTTATTAGTATTGTACCGTTTCTAAGTTTTTTGGGGGCAGGGGTGGGGGTCCCCCATCTCGCCGTCGTTATTTTTATGTAACGTAGGTTCACTTGCACGTTGGCTTTGCTTGCGCTTGCACTAGATGTACCGTAATATTTGTATGTTGTTGTTGTAGTTTGCTTTAATTGTCTGTTTTGCTTTGAGCTTGAATAGCTGATCGAAGACACGACTGATCTCAATGAGAGTACGATTGTGACTGGTAAATGTTACATGTTTAAGTGCGTATATCTCGAAACCACTTTTTCAAAGTCCGTGATCATCCGCATTTCTAAACGGCTCAAACGATCGTTTTCAAACTTATCGCATATTTTTCTGCATAAAAAAAAACTTGCTCCCCGGGAAGAGTTTTTTTTTATTTCTTAACTTTAAATATTTTTTTAAAGCCCAAAGTCAAATTTTTTAGCTGAAAAACGCATTTCTGACTTTGAAAGATTAAAAAAAAAATTCTTAAAAATATGAAATTAAAAATCGAGCTTGCCAGGGGGCGGGTTTTTTTTAGTTCTTAAGCGAAATGTAAAAGCAGAATGGAAATCCGATGATTTTTGTCGGAGATACAGTAATCACCGCAAAACGCCTTTTTTTTAATAGTGTTCCAGCAATCGCTTTGGCACCGATATATTACCCGATAGTATCGGCTACAAAATTTAGTCGATATTATTTAAACCAGTTTTTATAGAAAAAAAGCAAAGATAGTTGATTTTTTGATGGCAAAGACATATCGCATAGTTGGGATAGGGAATCGGAAATGTTTTCCTTACCAGCCTTATAAATTACCTTGAATTTATAAGCTTGCAGGCGTAAAAGACATCCCTCAATTCGAGCGGTCGGTTTTGAGGTTGGTTTAAAAATGGTTTCCAACGGCTTGTAATCTGTTACTAATTTGATCTCTAATCCGGCTAAATAAAAATAACATTTTTCGACAGCACAAACTAAAACGAGACTTTCTTTTTCTGTCTGAGGGAACTTTTTTAATACGTCTGATAGACTGCGACTTGCAAATGAAATAAGATGTGTCAAATTGAATGAGTACTGCTCCCAGAGCAACAAATTTTTAAAAACACAGGGCGACAACACTACTACTATTTTGACCTCAGCTGTATGCTTTTATGTTTTTTGACTATGATTTCTTAAATTTGTTTCTCCCTTAAATAAAATCCAAAAATTATTCTAAGTATGGGGATTGAAAGATAGAGAGTGTATCTTTTAAAAAACAAACCATGAATCCGTTTGCCTGTGATACCTCCGCAAAGTTGTCCAATTTCGGCATTTTTCGAATTTTGAGGTCCTTGTGCTAAGAATCCTTGCGTCGGGAAACTATTTGAAAACGAAGTTTAACTTGGCAATTTGTAATGCATTCAACAATATAGCATCCATCGAGGTAAATTTAAAAAGCATTTATTTAGTTGCACACCGTAACAAATAAATACACAAATCAGTGGATACATAGTTTTTATACTCGTTACTCGTAGAGTAAAAGGGTATATTGTATTCGTGCAAAAGTATGTAACAGGTAGAAGGAAGCGTTTCCGACCCTATAAAGTATATATATTCTTGATCAGGATCACCAGCCGAGTCGATCTAGCCATGTCCGTCTATCCGTCTGCTTGTCTGTCTGTCTTTCTGTCTGTCTGTCTGTCTGTCTGTCCGTCTGTATGAACGCTGAGATCTCTGAAACTACAAAAGCTAGAAGGTTGAGACTTCCCACACATATTCTTGGGTTTCCTACGCAGCGCAAGTTTATTTCAAAAAGGTGCCACGCCCCCTCTAACGCCCACAATCGCTCACTAACGATTTTTAAAATGTGTCTGGCGTTCAGACCTCTAAAGATTTCCGAGAAGTATAAATGCAATTTTGTTGTGTATGTTTATACCTATCGAAATGTAGAAGACATTTTTCAAATCGGATCATTCATTAAATAGTTATTCGCAATCAAAAAAATTTTATATATCCATCTCCCTCGCACTCCCTTTAGCTGAGTGACGGGTATTAGATAGTCGGGACACCAACCCGACTAAAGCGTTCTCTCTTGTTAAGAATAATTTAATTGAATTTTTAATACCTATTTATGGACCTAAAAATTTGCCACGCCCACTATATCGCTTTTAACGCATAAATCTGTCTAGCGCCTACATTTCAGCATTGTTTGGTCAGTGGTACCAATGCCTTCCGCTCGATGTCGCTATTATGACATGCTTGGAGTCAACCGAATTACTGAATGTCCAGATCTCTTTCGCACTCCCTGGTGTCTGAAACTTTCACTACTCCACTATAGTATTTCTTGTTTTACCCTAATTTAAAAGTTTTTCGTAGATTAGAAATTATTAATCATTGCTTTTTTTTCTATACTTTACAGTTCTTAATGATGCATTCCCAAAATTTCCAAGAAATATTTTCGACAACAATCAATTTCTTAGTGGAAAGGATCTACAAAAATCAGTCCTTGCAAGTAATAGCAAACTCGTTTCTAGCTAATCCTACCACATCACCTCTCTTTGCCACAGTTTTGGTCGAGTATCTTTTGGACAAAATGGAAGAAATGGGATCAAATATGGAGCGTTCTAACTTGTATCTGCGGTTATTCAAATTAGTTTTTGGAAGCGTTAGTCTCTTTCCAGTCGAAAATGAACAAATGTTGCGTCCTCATCTTCATAAAATAGTCATTCGATCAATGGAACTGGCCCTAATTTCGGACGAGCCGTATAACTATTTTTTACTTTTGAGGGCATTGTTTAGGTCCATTGGAGGTGGTAGCCATGACCTTTTATACCAAGAGTTTCTGCCACTTTTACCAAATCTTTTGGAAGGATTAAATCGCCTACAAAGTGGATTTCATAAGCAGCACATGCGGGATCTTTTTGTGGAACTTTGCCTAACAGTCCCAGTGCGGTTGTCGTCCTTACTGCCTTATCTACCAATGTTAATGGATCCTTTAGTTTCTGCTTTAAACGGATCCCCTACATTAATAAGTCAGGTAAGTACAAAAATTGATAAACAACAGTTTTCGAAATATGCGAGTGATTTTAAAGTAAATATTTGAAAGCATTTTACAGTTTAAAGCTATACATATCTTTAAAGGTTTCAGCAGTCCTGAGCTTTAATGTGTTTTTATACCTTGCAGAGGGTATTATAATTTTGGTCAGAAGTTTGTAACGCAGTTAAGGAGACGTTTCCGACCCCATAAAGCATATATATTCTTAATCAGGATCAATAGGGGAGTCGATATAGCCATGTCCGTCTGACCGTCTGTCCGTCAATACCGTTTGCGAGCTCAGTTTAAAAGCTAGCGACTTAAAACTTTCACAGTCATCCTAAAACATGTGTACGCAGATCAAGTTTTAAAATCGACCCGATCGGACGTCTATATCCTATAGCTCCCATAGGAACAATCGGATATAACTTGCAAAATTCAAGATATTTCGCACAGTGTAAAAGCTATTGACATGAATCTCTCCAAGTCGTATTTTTTTCTGCATAAATTGATCAGGGAAAAAGCGCGTACCGATCGGACGTCTATATCCTATAGCTCCCATAGGAACAATAGGAAGAAAAACTTAATTTTTTGAATTATGAAATATTTTGATTATTAATTCATGTTGCTATTGTAGTCAAATTTTAATTCGTGAAATCTGCAAGGGTATTAAAACTTCGGCTTGCCGAAGTTAGCTTCCGTCCTCGTTTTTTATCGCTTTAGCTTAAAAAGAAACAAGAAAGGAAGCTAGCTTCGGCAAGCCGAAGCTTATATACCCTTGCAGATCATTCTATTAATTTACAAATCGCAAATATGTTAAATTTCCTATTATTTCACATAAATTTTTCGATCGTTTCTATGGCAGCTAAATGATATAGTAGTTCGATCTTGTTAAAATTAAAATCGAAATTCGGAAATATTTAAAAATAGTCATATCCCAGAGTAGAAGAGAATGTAATAAAAATCAACAAAGATATAATTTTTTTCCTATTAATTTCCATTTAATTTTTCGACCGTTCCTATGGCAGCTATATGATATAGTGATCCGATTTTTTACATATTTAATTCGAAATTCAGAAATATATAAAAAATAATATTCCCAAGATAAGAAGGTAATACTTCAAAAAACACCGAAGCTAGAATTTTTTTTAACGTTTTTTTTCCGATCCTTCCTATGGGAGCTATAGGATATAGTTGTCCGATCCGGTCGGTTCCGACTTATATACTACCTGCAATAGTAAGAAGACTTTTGGGAAAGTTTCATCCCGATAGCTTAAAAACTGAGAGACTAGTTTGCGTAGAAACAGACAGACGGACAGACGGACAGACGGACAGACGGACAGACGGACAGACAGACAGACGGACAGACGGACAGACGGACAGACGGACGGACAGACGGACATGGCTAGATCGACTCGTCTAGTGATGCTGATCAAGAATATATATACTTTATGGGGTCGGAAACGTCTCCTTCACTGCGTTGCAAACTTCTGACTGAAATCATAATACCCTCTGCAAGGGTATAAAAAGTAACAAGTAAGGAAGCAATCTTCGGCAAGCCGATGATAATCTACTTTTGCAGATCGTTCTTATTAAAATACAAAGTTATCTTAGAAATACAACATTAGATTAGATGAAACTATACCTGTCTTTGTTGTATCTTGACATAAGCCTTTCGATCCTTCTTTAATATAATACAGATTTTGATTTTTGTTAAATTTTATTCAAAGTTCTGAAATATTTAAAAAAAAATTGTAAAACAAGAAAGGAAGCTAGCTTCGGCCAGCCGAAGCTTATATACCCTTGCAGATCATTCCTATTAATTTACAAATCGCAAAAATGTTAAATTTCCTATTTTTTATACCCGTTACTCGTAGAGTAAAAGGGTATATTGTATTCGTGCAAAAGTATGTAACAGCTAGAAGGAAGCGTTTCCGACCCTATAAAGTATATATATTCTTGATCAGGGTCACTAGCCGAGTCGATATAGCCATGTCCGTCTTTCCGTCTGTCCGTCTGTCTGTCCGTATGAACGCTGAGATCTCGGAAACTATAAAAGCTAGAGGATTGGTATTTGGCATGAAGATTCTTGGAGTTCCTACGCAGCGCAAGTTTGTTTCAAGAAGGTGCCACGCCCCCTCTAACGCCCACAATCGCTTATATACGATTTTAAAAATTTTAATATTTCGGAAAAGTAAAATTCTGTTTTATTGTGTTTATCAATACCTATCGAAATGTAGAAGAAATTTTTCAAATCGGACCATTCGTTAAAAAGTTATGCGTGATCAAAGTTTCTATCTCCATCTCCCTCGCACTCCCTTTACCTGAGTAACGGGTATCTGATAGTCGGGGCACCCGACTATAACGTTCTCTCTTGTTTCTCTTATTTCCGATCGTTCCTATGGCAGCTATATGATATAGTAGTTCGATTTTGATAAAATTAAAATCGAAATTCGGAAATATTTAAAAAGAGTCATATCCCAGAGTAGAAGTGAATACAATAAAAACCAACGGAGCAATAATTTATTTCCTATTATATTCCCATTAATTTTCCGATCGTTCCTATGGCAGCTATATGATATAGTCGTCCGATTTTGATAAAATTTTTTTCGAAATTCATAAATAATTAAAAACTAATATTCCCAAGATTAGAAGGTAATACTTCAAAAAACACCGAAGCTAGAATTTTTTTAACGTTTTTTTTCCGATCCTTCCTATGGGAGCTATAGGATATAGTTGTCCGATCCGGTCGGTTCCGACTTATATACTACCTGCAATAGAAAGAAGACTTTTGTGAAAGTTTCATCCCGATAGCTTAAAAACTGAGAGACTAGTTTGCGTAGAAACAGACAGACGGACAGACGGACAGACGGACGGACAGACGGACATGGCTAGATCGACTCGTCTAGTGATGCTGATCAAGAATATATATACTTTATGGGGTCGGAAACGTCTCCTTCACTGCGTTGCAAACTTCTGACTGAAATCATAATACCCTCTGCAAGGGTATAAAAAGTTAAATCAAACTTTTGAAAACAAAGGGCGGCAACACTACTACTATTTATTTTTAAATCTAATTTATTTACGACTAATCGAGCACCAGGGTCACACTTTTTAGTTACGTTTTAAAGCTTATTGTCTTAGGTACTATCAATGAAAATTTGGTAATTATTCGATAACATTTGTGGAAGCTATAGCAAATTAAACATGGAGGATAAAAGTGAGCATTTCGAAGCTCGCGAAAAATTGTGCGAGGTGTATGGAAAAGTCATGAGTGATCGCCAATGTCAGCGCTGGTTTGCCAAATTCAGGCTTGGAGATTTTGGAGTTAAAGACGCCACACGTTCTGGTCGACCATCGGCCGTTTTTGACGAACAAATTCAGGCTTTGCTGGATGAAAACCGGCGTTATTCAACGCGGGAGATGTCAGAGAAGCTCAGTGTGACGCATACAACGGTTGAAAACCATTTGAAGAAACTTGGCTACTTAAACAACCTCGATGTTTGGGTTCCGCATAACTTAAAGGAAATTTACGTAATTAAGCGTATTAATATCTGCCATTCTCTGCTGCAACGGATTAAAAACTATCCTTTTTTTAAGCGGATCATTACTGGCGACGAAAAGTGGGTTGTTTACAATAATGTCCAACGAAAAAGATCATGGAGCAAGAAAGATGAGCCAGCCCAAGCCACATCAAAAGCCGATATCCATCAGAGGAAAGTTATGCTGCCTGTTTGGTGGAATTGGAAGGGTGTAGTGCACTTTGAGCTGCTGGGACGGAATGAAACCATCAATTCAGATGTGTACTGTCGCCAGCTATCCAATTTGGCGGAAAAAATTAAAGAAAAGGAGCCGGCACTAGCTAATCGCAAGGGTATAGTCTTTCACCATGACAACGCTAGGCCCCACACATCTTTGGTCACTCGGCAAAAATTAACGTACCTGAATTGGGAAGTGCTACCACATCCACCTTATAGTCCGGACTTAGCACCTTCAGATTACCATTTGTTTCGCTCTCTTCAAAACTCTTTTTTTTTTTATTAAACGCTATTTTTTTATCGAATCTTCTCTCTTAGAGACTAACGACAAGTTTGCAAATCTTAATCTAATTGAGCTCTCTGGATTATTTCTAAGTTTCTGGCACACGCGTTAATTAGCCAATGTAGATTGCTGGCCTTAAATTTTAAATGATTTCTCTTAGCTTCGATATGTTTACGCCAAGTGAGTCGTCTATCCAGGTGGACTCCTAGATATGTTACTTCAGTTGTTTGTGGCATAATAATGTTGTTCAGGGATAGTGGAGGGGTTTGCCTGTTTAGGGTTTAAGTAACATGTTTACATTTTTGTTCGTTAACGTTTATGCGCCAGTCTGCTAGCCATTGTTCTAGAAGCACGAGGTGATCTACTAGGTGTTGCGTTGCTCTAAGAGGACATTTAGACCGACTTAGGATGGCAGTATCATCAGCAAAAGTTGAGGTTGTTGTAAAAGTGGATGTCGGGATGTCGGCTGTATAAATAATATACAATGTCGGCCCAAGCACACTTCCTTGGGGTACTCCAGCTTTAATTGGATGATAATCAGAGAGGAAATATTTGCATCGCACTGCAAAGCTTCTTTTCTGTAGGTAGGGCTCCAAAATTGTATGGGTGCTTTGTGAAAGTAATAATCTGATTTTATGAATTAAGCCGTCCAGCCACACGCGGTCGAAGGCCTGTGCGACATCCAGAAAGACAGCGGAGCAATATTCTCGCCTTTCAAATGCATTTCGTATCTCGGAGGTTATCCGGTTCACTTGTTCAATAGTTCCGTGTTTTTTACGAAATCCGAATTGGTGCATTGGTATTGCATTGTGGGCTTGTAAGTATTGCTTGATGCGACTGAGGAGCAGCTTTTCAAATATCTTTGATAGGCACGGCAGAAGGCTGATTGGCCTATATGACGATAGCTGGGACTTGTCCTTTCCGGCTTTATGGATCATTATGATGACAGACTTCCTCCATTCCAGCTATTCGTTGCTGGAAGTGGTTTGAAGACATTTTCTAAATGGAGGGCAAATGTATTCGCCCTCTCTTCGTTGCTGCGGGCCCAAGTTCCTGTTTGCGTGTGTAGGGGTGATTCACTTTCTATTGGTGGACATATGCCTGACTTAGCTTTCCACAGTGGATATCGTTTGCTATTTGGTGAGAGTTGCTTCATAAAGGATAGTTCATCTCTATTTTTCTCAGCTTCTAATGCTTTGCGGAGCATGCAGTTGGCTATTTTTAGGCGCTCCTTGGAGGCTGGGGATCTATGGGACCTGAGGATGGTCGTAGAGGTGAAGCAAGATGGGCGAATGATCTGATGATAGATCTGATAAGTGCTCCACACGAACATGAGCCTGCAGCACTTTTCTTGTGATAAATCATCTTTGAAAATATTGAAAAAAAAAACGGCATGACTTTCTTGCCAACCCAATATTTTGACCGCAGCTGTATAATTTTATGTTTTTTGACACAGACACATTTTAAAATCGTTAGTGGTAGATTGTGGGCGTTAGAGGGGGCGTGGCACCTTTTTGAAATAAACTTGCGCTGCGTAGGAAACCCAAGAATATGTGTGGGAAATCTCAACCTTCTAGCTTTTGTAGTTTCCGAGATCTCAGTGTTCATACGGACAGACAGACAGACAGACAGACAGACAGACAGACGGACAGACGGACAGACAGACAGATAGACGGACAGACGGACAGACTGACATGGCTAGATCGACTCGGCTGGTGATCCCGATCAAGAATATATATACATAATGGGGTCGGAAACGCTTCCTTCTCCCTGTTGCATTCTTTTGCACGAATATAATATACCCTTTTACTCTACGAGTAACGGGTATAAAAAACGACCCCAAAGTGCCCCAAAATTCGATTTCTTTTTTTTTTAATTTTTTTTCTTTTGCCATTTCTCGGTTATAAATGTTGTTAAAATGGTTTAAAAATGTGATGTTCATAATCTTATGGCATACCCGCCAATAACTGCATTTAAATTTTTAAGAGATTCAGCATCCTTCACCAAGTCTCCAATATTTTCAAATGCACATATGTATGTATGTATGTTTTGCTGGCCCACTTTGCATAAGTCATACAAGTATGTTTGTATGTATGTCCTGCAGTCGCACTTTAAGTGTGACCACGCAAGGGGTAAATTAAAATACCACAGTCATTTAAAATGCGCGGTTAAAAAATCGATTATATCCCAAATCTTTTCTTTTGCGCTTTTTTTTTTAGGTAAACGTTAAATTTAAAATATCGGTAGACTTACAGAAATCCCATTAAGCTGATTTTTACAGTCGAAATTTTCCTTAAAATTGCTTTTATTTTTATGATGCAAAAAACTGATCAGCAAACTATTTATTAGTTTTTAAACGTTGAGATATTGACAAATTGTTGATTTGTAAAGAACATTATTTCGCTCCGTTGCACACACACATGGGCGAAATATATATAAGCCACAAAATGAGTTTTTTATAAACACAATCCCTAGATATGTGCGTGTGTACTGTAATACAGATATCCTTTTGCTTAAAGAATATTGCATTGCATTAAATTAAAATACCACAGTCATTTAAAATGCGCGGTTAAAAAATCGATTATATCCCAAATCTTTTCTTTTGCGCTTTTTTTTTAGGTAAACGTTAAATTTAAAATATCGGTAGACTTACAGAAATCCCATTAAGCTGATTTTTACAGTCGAAATTTTCCTTAAAATTGCTTTTATTTTTATGATGCAAAAAACTGATCAGCAAACTATTTATTAGTTTTTAAACGTTGAGATATTGACAAATTGTTGATTTGTAAAGAACATTATTTCGCTCCGTTGCACACACACATGGGCGAAATATATATAAGCCACAAAATGAGTTTTTTATAAACACAATCCCTAGATATGTGCGTGTGTACTGTAATACAGATATCCTTTTGCTTAAAGAATATTGCATTTACATTTCCTCAACAGATCGAAGACATTTTCTTAAAGATTTTTGTGTTTTAAAATGCAAATAGCATTGAAAGTATTAAAAAAAACCGAAATATTCACATCAATTGATTCTCTTACCTTTCCTTACACGTGCCTCATATTGTCTAAACAAATGGAAATGTTTAAACAATTTGATTCACGGCATCCCCTTCCACCTGCCTTCCTTATCATCAATCAAACTACTATTGGGTTGGCAAGAAAGTCATGTCGTTTTTTTTAGTAATAGTTTTTAATCTAATTTATTTACGACTAATCGAGCACCAGGGTCACACTTTATAGTATCGTTTTAAAGCTTATTGTCTTAGGTACTATCGATGAAAATTTGGTAATTATTCAATAACATTTGTGGAAGCTATAGCAAATTAAACATAGAGGATCAAAGTGAGCATTTTCGGCATATTTTGCTTTTTTATTTCCGAAAAGGAAAAAAAGCGTTCGAAGCTCGCGAAAAATTGTGCGAAGTGTATGGAAAAGTCATGAGTGATCGCCAATGTCAGCGCTGGTCTTTGCTGGATGAAAACCGGCGTTATTCAACGCGGGAGATGTCAGAGAAGCTCAGTGTGTCGCATACAACGGTTGAAAACCATTTGAAGAAACTTGGCTACGTAAACAAGCTCGATGTTTGGATTCCGCATAACTTAAAGGAAATTCACCTAACTAAGCGTATTAATATCTGCCATTCTCTGCTGCAACGGATTAAAAACGATCCTTTTTTGAAGCGGATCATTACTGGCGACGAAAAGTGGGTTGTTTACAATAATGTCCAACGAAAAAGATCATGGAGCAAGAAAGATGAGCCAGCCCAAGCCACATCAAAGGCCGATATCCATCAGAGGAAAGTTATGCTGTCTGTTTGGTGGAATTGGAAGGGTGTAGTGCACTTTGAGCTGCTGGGACGGAATGAAACCATCAATTCAGATGTGTACTGTTGCCAGCGGAAAAAAAATTAAAGAAAAGGAGCCGGCACTAGCTAATCGCAAGGGTATAGTCTTTTAACATGACAACGCTAGGCCCCACACATCTTTGGTCACTCGGCAAAAATTAACGTAGCTGAATTAGGAAGTGCTACCACATCCACCTTATAGTCCGGACTTAGCACCTTCAGATTACCATTTGTTTCGCTCTCTTGAAAACTCTTTGAATGAGATGAGGCTGTCGAAAACCACTTGTCTCGATTCTTTGCTGGAAAAGACCAAAAGTTCTTCGAGCGCGGAATTATGCAGCTGCCCGAGAGATGGTCATTAGTGGTCGAACAAAACGGCCAATACACAATTAATTAATTATAAGTCCTGATATAAATAAATCATCTTTGAAAATATTGAAAAAAAATCAACTTACCAACCCAATAAAATTTGAATTGTTGTAACGTATACGCAAGTAAATCTACATGACATTTTTGTAATTTAATAGGTGCGCACGTAAAATGCTGAATTTAACATTTTTGTAATTTAATAGGAATGATCTCTGCAAGGTAAATAAATTCTGGCTGGCGGAAGCTAGCTTCCTTTCTTGTTATTTCATAAAGTCTTCCAAAATGTTAACCTTTTTTCATAACATTTTTTTTTGGTTTATTTTAGGGCTTGCGTACCCTGGAACTTTGCGTCGATAATTTGCAACCAGACTTTCTATATGATCATATACAACCAGTAAGAGCAGCTTTGATGCAAGCTTTGTGGAAAACCTTACGAAATCAGGACAATGCCGCTTTGGTTGCCTTTCGCGTTCTTGGAAAATTCGGAGGCGGAAATCGAAAGATGATGGTGGAGCCCCAATCTTTATCCTACGAACGAACTGAAAAGCCTACCATTTCAATTGTGACATATTTTCAAGAATATGAAACACCAATTGATTTTCCGGTCGATGAGGCCATTAAATCAGCACTGAAAGCATTAGGATCAAACTCAACCGACCAGTTTTATAGACGACAAAGCTGGGAAGTAATCCGATGTTTCTTAGCTGCGTTTATTAGTTTGGATGATGAAAAGCATATATTGCTCAAACTTTTTAGTCATGTAGATTTTGTGGAAAATAAAATTATGAATTTGTCTACATTTCAACACAAAGTCGAGGATGAAACTGTTAGATTAACTCATCAGACAGCACTTGTAGGAATGTTAGTTGCATCAGCAACAAAGGACTTGCGTGATTCTGTATGTCCAGTGATGGCAGCGGTTGTGAGACATTATACCATGGTAGCAATTGCACAACAGGCTGGACCTTTTCCACAGAAGGGGTATCATGCAAATGGAGTTGACCCCATGGTATTAATTGATGCTTTATCCTCTTGCATGGGTCATGAAGAAAAGGAATTATGTAAACCCGGAATAGCATGCATGGGCATTATACTTGACACAGCGACAAATATTATGGGTAATAAGGAAAGAGCATGTAAATTACCTATTATCCAGTATTTAGCAGAAAAAATGATATCTCTGTGTTATGACCGTCCTTGGTACTCTAAAGTAGGCGGTTGCCAAGCTATTCAATTTTTATGCAAACATATGTCTCTGCGTTCCCTTTTCCAAAATCTCTTTAATTTCCTGAAAGCTTTCATGTTTGTCCTAATGGATCTAGAAGGAGATGTTTCTAACGGTGCTATCGAAATAACTAAAAGCTATATGAAAAGCATGTTGGAAATTTGCCTAAGCCCCATAAGTGAATGTTATAAAAGTGAAGACCTAAAAGATTTACAAGACAAAGCAACATATGAAGTTATTCATGAGTTAGTGCGACATATTACAAGCCCTAATGGAATCGTCAGAGAAGAATCAATGGTACTATTAAAACACATTGGTACCATGCAATCTAAATCAGTTTCTGAAGTTATGGATCCACATAAAGACGTTCTTGCTGACATAATACCTCCAAAGAAACATTTATTGAGGCACCAACCAGCAAATGCACAAATTGGATTAATGGATGGCAATACATTTTGTACAACTTTAGAACCACGTTTATTTACGATTGGTAAGTTTTTTAAGTTTTCTTTATGTTATTAAGATTTTCGATGCATCACCTTTTTATACCCTTGCAGAAGGTATTATAATTTCAGTCAGATATTGTAACGCAGTAAAGGAGACGTTTCCGACCACATAAAGTATATATATTCTTGATCAGCACCAATAGGGGAGTCGATATAGCCATGTCCGTCTGTCCGTCTGTTTCTTACCGTTTGCAAGCTCAGTTTAAAAGCTAGCGATTTAAAACTTTTACAGTCGTCCTAAAAATATGTGTACGCAGATCAAGTTTCAAAATCGACCCGATCGGACGTCTATATCCTATAGCTCCCATAGGAACAATCGGATATATCTCATAAAATGTAAGATATTTCGCGCGGTGTAAAAGCTTCTTTCGCAATCTTATTCTTTTGTGCATACCTTGGGTATGCGCGGGTAAAAGCGCGTGCCGATCGTATGTCTATGTCTATATAGCTCCCATACGAACAATGGGGTGAAATCGGTTAAGATTTGATGTTGTTCAGGATATTTCGCGCAGTATATAAGCTATTGACATGAAACTTTCCAAATCGTATTTTTAATGCAAGGTA
The DNA here is from genome assembly GCA_037075285.1 of Drosophila lutescens. Lineage (NCBI taxonomy): Eukaryota > Metazoa > Arthropoda > Insecta > Diptera > Drosophilidae > Drosophila > Drosophila lutescens. The sequence continues at coordinate 72,675 of JBAMCF010000818.1, read as the reverse complement.
TGCAAGGTAAAAGAGTATATTGTATTCGAGGAAAAGTATGGTTATACCCGTTACTCGTAGAGTAAAAGGGTATATTGTATTCGTGCAAAAGTATGTAACAGCTAGAAGGAAGCGTTTCCGACCCTATAAAGTATATATATTCTTAATCAGGGTCACTAGCCGAGTCGATATAGCCATGTCCGTCTGTCCGTCTGTCTGTCCGTCTGTCTGTCCGTCTGTCTGTCCGTCTGTCTGTCCGTCTGTCTGTCCGTCTGTCTGTCCGTCTGTCTGTCCGTCTGTCTGTCTGTATGAACGCTGAGATCTCGGAAACTATAAAAGCTAGAAGAATGGCGTTTTGCATGCAGATTCTAGGAGTTCCTACGCAGCGCAAGTTTGTTTTAAAAAAGTGCCACGCCCCCTCTTACGATTTTAAAAATTTAAATATTTCGGAAAAGTAAAAATGCAGTTTTATTGTGTTTATCAATACCTATCGAAATGTAGAAGATATTTTTCAAATCGGACCATTCGATAAAAAGTTATGCGTGATCAAAGTTTCTATCTCCATCTTCATCGCACTCCCTTTACCTGAGTAACGGGTATCTGATAGTCGGGGCACCCGACTATAACGATCTCTCTTGTTTTTATTCTTCCTGTTTGATCTCAAGTTTGACTTGTAGACCAAGATATGTTTGTATAAGGAACTGAGTCCTTACAGATAAGAGAACAATCGTAGAACTTGCACTTGGTGATTACTTTTTGTCTGGTTGAGCTGGTTTCGTGAATGCGATGAAGAAACTGTATTTATACCCGTTACTCGTAGAGTAAAAGGGTATATTGTATTCGTGCAAAAGTATGTAACAGCTAGAAGGAAGCGTTTTCGACCCCATAAAGTATATATATTCTTGATCAGGATCACTAGCCGAGTCGATCTAGCCATGTCCGTCTGTCCGTCTGTCTGTCCGTCTGTCTGTCCGTCTGTCTGTCCGTCTGTCTGTCCGTCTGTCTGTCCGTCTGTCTGTCCGTCTGTCTGTCCGTCTGTCTGTCTGTATGAACGCTGAGATCTCGGAAACTATAAAAGCTAGAAGATTGGCGTTTTGCATGCAGATTCTAGGAGTTCCTACGCAGCGCAAGTTTGTTTCAAAAAGGTGCCACGCCCCCTCTAACGCCCACAATCGCTTATATACGATTTTAAAAATTTCAATATTTCAGAAAAGTAAAAATGCAGTTTTATTGTGTTTATCAATACCTATCGAAATGTAGAAGAAATTTTTCAAATCGGACAATTCGTTAAAAAGTTATGCGTGTTCAAAGTTTCTATCTCCATCTCCCTCGCACTCCCTTTACCTGAGTAACGGGTATCTGATTGTCGGGGCACCCGACTATAGCGTTCTCTCTTGTTTTTTTTTGTTCTGTTAGCAGGAGCTCCAGACTTGTTTTATTAAAAATTCTTTAATTCTATTACATAGGTGCTTATGGGTAAAGATCTCTCAGCTATGTCGGCAGAGACGCCGGCTGCGGTCGACGCTTAAGTATAAATGTGTAGGCTGACGGTCGCCGCGGAAGAGAGGTAGTATGCTCACTTGGTGACAGAGCGGCCGCGCATGGCAATTATGCTGACTCTGCAATGTCCAGTCCCAGTGCACTGTAGATCGTCATATTACCGTGCACTGTGGGCACTGGTATAAGTATTGTGGCCAAGTGCTTCTATGTGTTTGTACTTATATTAATGCATAACACTGAGTACAGTGTGCATTCGATATGTGAACATACTACACTGGATCCGCTTCTTAGCCCTAATCTGCCCCTAACTGTGTTACTAGTGGGGGATTTTTTTGTCTCGACATGTACCTACGTGTTTTGAGAAGAAATGTGTACTGTTCTTTGAAAATAATCGCTAGTAATGTGTATAGTTTAATAAAATAGTAACAAGAAAGGAAGCTAGCTTCGGCCAGCCGAAGCTTATATACCCTTGCAGATAAAAGAAATAACTTTTTAAGTTGTCAGAAATAAAAACGCCTACTTCCTGCAAAGTTACAATGAATTTTCTTATATTTGTTTGATTATTCGTATGGGAGCCTTAAGATATAGTTGTCCGATCCGGCTCGCTCCGACATATGTACTACCTGCAATAGAAAGAAGACTTTTGGGAAAGTTTCATTGCGATAGCTTTAAAACTGAGAGACTAGTTCGCATAGAAACGGACAGACGGACAGACGGACAGAAGGACAGACGGACATGGCTAGATGGACTCGGCTATTGGTGCTGATCAAGAATATATATACTTTATGTGGTCGGAAACGTCTCCTTCACTGCGTTACAATATCTGACTGAAATTATAATACCCTCTGCAAGGGTATAAAAATATGTAAAGTAATGATTATATATACAGTGGCCTAAATATATATAATAGCACCACTTCGTCACAGGTTCTTAATTTTAAACAAAAATTTGGAAAACGGGGATTTGTATATAAGAAGTGTTTTTTATTATCTTGATTAGTATTCCACCTATTTGAAAAAATTGATACGGATATGGAAATTATTGTCTACGTATACTTTTTTCACATTTTAAGAAAAAAAAAGTAAAAAAAAAACCGGAAAAAGTTATAGCAACATTTCCGTTTTCTTTAGGGAAAAACGTTATGATTCGCTGATATTCTTGGGTATGAAGGATATATTTTATGAGATTTGACTAAAATTTCATGATATCCAGTCATCATATTGATTACTATTTGGCAATACAAGGACATGTGGAAAATTTTCCAAGTCAGAAAAAAAGGGTGCGAAGGCGGATGCCCAGAATTATAGAGGTATTTCTAAATTGTCGGCAATTCCAAAAGCCTTTGAACAAATTATAATTTCTCATTTGCAACATTTATGTTCTTCGCTAATATCACCGTTTGATAAAAAACTGTCCGCAAACCGACCACCTTGCTCGAACTTAAAAAACGGTACTATTACTGGAATAAAGTTCATGTTAAAAGAAGTTATAGTTATTGAGAAATTAATAAAAATATGCCGCCTTTGCAAATAGTTGGCAGCACTGTCGTGAAAAATGAATTATTTTTTGCCGGATAAGAAGCTGGCTACGAAAAAGAAAACATGTATGTAAAAGAAAAAATGTTCTTTGTTGTTCATTTAAATTTATAATCGTTGCTTACTGTTTATAAATCAGACGCCAGAGTGTTACTGTTTTCGTTGATATTTATTTGTCTTCACCGAACATTTCAATAATGATTAGAATCAATCGCGCGATGCGCCGTGGTTGCGTTGGTAGCAAAAGTGTGACTGACTGTAGCTTGGTAGAATAGTACAAGAATAAGCTGAATGATATCGTAAACACGTTACAGTTAGAGATGAATGGAAAAGTACTGACCGAGACAATGCATTTGGGCAAAGCTCCTACACGTACATACAAATTAAGCTGCGCTTCATGCGCGTGTGTGTAAAGATAACGAAAGAGATTACAAAGGAAATATAACTAAGAGTACAGGGTGTCTGGTTCCCAAACATACCGGCCCCCCTGAACGGTTGTTCAGCAAAGGGGCAAAATAGCCAGTTTGGTGATTGGGCGCTGGACTACTCGTTGGGCGGTTTTGATGGTAACAACTCGGACCTTGTCGTCTTGTCCGGGATGCACCTCCAGGATCCGTCCGAGTATCCATTTTGATGGGGGTAGATTTGGTTCCTTAAGTACGACTAGGGTGTCGACCTTCAAATTGTCTTTCTCCAGTTGCCATTTTGTTCGCTCGTGGAGAGAAGTGAGGTATTCCATATGCCAACGTTTCCAAAACCCTTGGACCATTGCTTGTAGTTGAGTCCATCGTTCCAAGCGGTTAATGGGAACATCGAGGCGGGATGGTTCCGGTATAGCAGTATAGGGAGCGCCAGTCAGGAAATGGGCTGGTGTGAGCGGATCGAGGGTAGTATCCCCGGATGAGCAAAGAGGACGAGAGTTAAGTAATGCTTCAATCTGAATCAACACTGTAGAAAGTTCCTCGAAGGTTAGGGCTGTCGATCCCATTACCCGTTTCATATGTAGCTTGATGGACCGCACTCCAGACTCCCATATTCCGCCGAAATGTGGTGCAGAAGGCGGTATGAAGTGCCACAAGATTCCTTCGTTGGCGAAATAATTGGATAGATATTCATCCTTGCTGTGCTTCATGGCGAGTAGCCTCATCTCCTCGAGTACTCGTTTGCTGCCATGAAACGTTGTTCCGTTGTCTGAGTAGAGATCAGTCGGCTTAGAGCGGCGAGCAATGAACCGTTGAAACGCTGCGATGAACGCATTGGTTGTTAGATCGGTGACTGCTTCGACGTGGATCGCCTTTGTTGTTAGACATACGAATAGAGCGAACCATGCCTTTCCGATCCTTGGTGTACGTCCAGTAGATTCTTTAATTGATATTGGGCCGGCATAATCCAAGCCGGTATGTTGAAAGCAGCGGCTGGCCTGAACTCGAGGCATAGGTAAATCTCCCATGATCTGGTTGGTTGTAGCCTTGCGTTGAAGGAAGCAGCGCTTGCATTGGAAGACTGTCTTTCGGACAATGTTGCGCGCACCTAAGATCCAGTACTGTTGACGAAGATTTGTGAACGTTGCATCCACCCCTGTGTGTAGGTTCGTCACGTGAGAATGTCGTACAAGTAACTCTGCGATTGGAGAACTCTTTGGAATGAGCAACGGGTGCTTAGCGTTGTAGTTGAGAGTCGATCTCTCGATTCGTCCACCAACTCTGAGTATTTTCTCATGGTCGAGAAATGGAGAAAACCGGATCAGCGGAGATTTTGCATGGAGCTGGCGTCCGTTTTCTAGCTGTGTGTATTCCCTTTGAAAAGCCTTTCGCTGGATATGGCGAATGAGTTGGTCCCGTGCTGCCTGCAGTTCCGTTGATGTGAGATACTCAGAAACAGGCTTGTGGTGCGAACGAAGACGATGAACAAAGCGATGACAATAGCTAGTTACCCTTATGAGACGAGTCCAGGATGAGATCTTGTTGATGAGCAACTCGTCGATACTTTCGTCAGGAAAGCTATGTAGAGTTGTGGGCTTGGCTAGACGTTCCTCGGCCCTGACCTCCAAATTTGTGTCAGCTCGGAACTTGGTTGTACATAGCGGCCAGTCGTATTGTGGCTGGGCCAACCAGGATGGACCCTTCCACCAGAGGTCGTGTTTGAGAAGCTTCGATGGGTGAAGTCCCCGAGATGCGCAGTCGGCAGGATTGTCCTCGGAGCGTACGTGGCTCCAGCAGCTACGTGGGTAGTCGTTCAGAATCTCCGCCGTTCTGTTGCAGACGTATGTGTTCCAAGTCCGCGGTGGTGCGGATAGCCAGTGGAGCACAATCTCCGAATCTGTCCAACAGCTCGTGTTGTTAACAGGAATGGTTAGCGATGATTTGACAATAGTAAGCAACCGCGCCAGAAGTAGTGCGGCGTTTAATTCCAGACGTGGAATTGATACTGGTTTAATGGGTGCTACACGGGTTTTTGCCGCTACCAGAGTGATGTGAAACTTGCCATCCATTGCGACCCGACTGTAGACTACTGCACCATACGCGTGCGAGGATGCGTCGGCGAATCCGTGTAGTTGGATTTGTTGAAAGGGTGCAGCAATATATCGAGGTACTTGGCAGTGTGTGAGCGACGGTAAATCCTCTACCAGTGATCTCCAACGGGCATTCAGAGCGTCCGGAATTGGTTGGTCCCAATGTATAACAGCTGTCCAACTCTCTTGAAATATGAGCTTGAGCAGCACGGTAGTGGGCGCTGTCAAGCCGAGTGGGTCGTAGATTTTGGACAGTTGCGACAATAATTCTCGTTTTGTGGGAATAATGTTGAGATCGAACTCGGTTGTTTTGATGAACATGACGTCACGACCTGGATTCCACTGAAGTCCCAGGATCTTAACGTGTGGTCCCATGGGTGAATCCTTACTGAGTTGTACTGGGTCATAACATCGATCCTCTTGTGGCAGTGACTGTAGAAGCTGCCAGCAATTTGAACTCCATTTTCGTAGTTTGAATTTAGCTTTGTCTAAAAGACCAATCAGCTCCTGTTTAAGCAGCAAAAGATCGTCAACTGTATCGCATCCAGTTGGAATGTCGTCCACATAAGCGTCGTTTGACAAAGCTCGTGATGCGGCCGGGTATTCGAGGCAATGATCGTCAGCTAATTGCTTTAAAACTCGAACGGCCAGAAATGGGGAGGGTGCCAAGCCGTAGGTAACGGTGAGAAGTCGGAAATGAAGAATCGGTTCCTTCTCATTCTTGCGCCACACAATGCGTTGAAAATTGGTGTGAGGCTTGGCAACTTGAATCCCTCTAAACATTTTTTCTATATCTGCACATAGAACATATCGGTGCTGTCGGAAACGTAGGCAGACTCCAAGCAAGTCCCTTTGGATCGGTGGCCCGACATGAAGTCGATCGTTGAGCGAGATCCCAGAACTGTCCTTTCCAGATCCGTCGAAGACGACCCGACACTTGGTAGTCAGGCTGTCCATCTTGATGACGGCGTGATGTGGTAAATACACGCAAGTGTCCAGGCTTTCCCCAGCTTGGACTGAGGTCAGCTGTTCCATATGACCACGCTGCAAGTAGTCATCCAAAAAATCCTCGTATTGCTGTTTAAGTTCCGGATGTCGACGAAACTTCCGCTCTAGTGAAACGAGGCGGTTGGTGGCTTGTGGTAAAGTTGATTCGATAGGAGGTGCTCCGTCTTTGAAGGGGTATTCGACAATATAAACACCGTCCTTGGAGCGCGTGTGAGTGCGGGCAAAATGACTCTCTGAGGGATCACTGGAGTCCAAGAGAGCTTGGCTAGGTTGCACACTGTCCATTTCCATGAATGATCGAACCATCCTGTCAAGGTCCGCGTGATGGGTCACGGCCGGAGTGATGTGGTCATCGCAGGCATTGTACGATCCTGCAATAATCCAACCAAAAATTGTATTGAGAGCTATAGGGTAGTCCTTACCAAAATATTTTCTTTCTCCGGTATATAGACCCCAGAGCTGATCAGATCCAACGATGACATCTATAGATCCCGGAGTGCAGAACGTAGGGTCTGCTAAGGGAAGCGCTGAGATTTGCTTCCAGGTTGTAGACGAAGTGTCAATAGCTTGCGCTGGAAGCGATGACGTTAGCGAGGGCAATATGAAGGAGACCATCTCGATGTGGTGATCCGAATGACGAGAGCGCAGCTTAAAGTGTGCGCGTCCGCGTGTGAGGCCAGCGTTGTTGGCAGCCAGACCAAGAATTGAAATCCGTGCATGCGTTCGATGCACGCCAATCCGCTGGACAAATGATTCCGATGCCAAAGTTATTGTGGATCCCGTGTCTAGGAGCATCCGACAAGTTGTTGTATTTCCCCAGGTGTGGATTACGTCTGCGAGGATGGTTGGCAAAAGGGTTTGCGAACCTGCAACCGGAATATTTTCCAGGGTATGATGAGTGTAATTGTTCTCTACAGAAGGAACGTTTCCCGATGGTGGATCGTCTTGATGGCGAATTTGATTGATTGAGGTTAAGGCTCCAGCTCGGGATGTTGATGGCAAATTGCTGTTGTTTACGCTAGGTGGCTCCTGGTAGGTTCCAGTGCCAGACATCTGCGGCGGGTCGTGAACTAAGGTATGATGTTTGCGGCGGCAGACCCGGCAGGTGTGTTTTGATGTGCAATTGCCGACCATGTGGGAGGCACTAAGGCAATTGAAACAGAGCTTTCTGTTCCTCAGAAATTCTCGGCGTGTGGCGACGTCCAATGATAAGAATTGATCACACCTGAACAGTGGATGATTCTGCTGGCAAGATAGACACTTGTTTTCCTCGCGTCTCTGATGAGCGTCAGCGTGGTGTGTTGTAGCGGCTCGTCGAGCTTGTGGCGCGCGAACAAGTTGGCAGGCCTCTAAGGTGTCGCAATGTGATGTGAGAAATGTTAGAAACTGGTTGATGGTCACATTTGGACTTTCAGATTCTGCGCACTGGGCCCAGGCTTGGCGAGTTTCAGGATCCAGTTTTGTCAATAATATAAAAATTAACCAAGGATCTCGTTGCTCGCATTGAAGTGCTCTCAATCCACGAATTACCTCGTCTGCTCCGTCAGCCAGTTTTCGCACGGCGCCGATGCTGATGGTGGTGGCACTTGGTAGAGTTAAGAAACTGTTGAGGAACGATCGCATAATTAGCGACTGTTTGTTATATCGCTTTTCCAACCTGTCCCAGGCTTCACTGTAGTTTTCATTAGTAACTGGAATGTGTTTTACTAATGTGAGCGCCTCGCCGGACAGGTAGGACTTTAAATAGTGAAATCTTTGGCAGTCAGTGAGTCCTGAGTGTGATGCGATGGATGCCATGAACATGTCCGAAAAATGTTTCCAGTCTTCATAATTTCCCGAAAAGGTTGGGAGCTTGATTCGTTCGAACTGGAAGTCCACATGGCTTCTGTGGGACGTGTTGAGTGATTGGTCAGGAACAAGAAGAGTAGTATCAGCGACTTCAGCCTTTAACTCTTCCAGCGTATTGCTTAGTACAGCATACGTAGCGTAGTGTTTTTCCTCGTATACATCAAAGTCTTCCTCAGGGTTTTCCCAACCCTCTTCAGACTCATAGGCGTACAGCTCCTCTGTGAGCTTTACGAACCGTAAATAGTTTTCCTGTAGTTGAGCCAATCGCGCGACTAGGGTCGGGATTGACTGAATATCTTCCACGAATTTAGTGGCATTGTTATGCGCACGTGTAATTTGGCTTTTGCAAAAGCCCCGTTGTTGAGTGACACTCCGCATGGCGATTGAGGTTAGGGACGGTTCTATACGACGCAGATATCTATAGATCACCGTTGAACAATACTAATTTAATTGAAATGTCCCGAAACAAACGTTTCTGGCTATCCGGCTCGAAGGACCAATTTTTTAATGTTTATAAATCAGACGCCAGAGTGTTACTGTTTTCGTTGATATTTATTTGTCTTCACCGAACATTTCAATAATGATTAGAATCAATCGCGCGATGCGCCGTGGTTGCGTTGGTAGCAAAAGTGTGACTGACTGTAGCTTGGTAGAATAGTACAAGAATAAGCTGAATGATATCGTAAACACGTTACAGTTAGAGATGAATGGAAAAGTACTGACCGAGACAATGCATTTGGGCAAAGCTCCTACACGTACATACAAATTAAGCTGCGCTTCATGCGCGTGTGTGTAAAGATAACGAAAGAGATTACAAAGGAAATATAACTAAGAGTACAGGGTGTCTGGTTCCCAAACACTTACTTTTAGGGGTACAAATACTCCCCATTTCCTAAAAACTTTTCCACTAAAAAAATATTTTAAAAATGTTTTCTAATTATTTTTTGGTAACGAAACTTTTGGGTATAACATTATAAGCTAGACTCCAGCCAGATTTAAGCTGTGACACTCGTGTACCATTTTGCACCAAAAAAGTTTATTTATAGTAATTAAACTGTGAAAAAAAACAGATACCCGTTACTAAGCTAAAGGGAGTGCGAGGGAGATGGAGATATAAAAATTTGATCGGGTTTAACTTTTTAACGAATGGTCCGATTTGAAAAATTTCTTCTACATTTCGATAGGTATAAATAGACGCAACAAAATTGCATTTATACTTCTCGGAAATCTTTAAAGGTGTGGGCGCCAGACACATTTTAAAATCGTTAGTGGGCGATTGTGGGCGTTAGAGGGGGCGTGGCACCTTTTTGAAATAAACTTGCGCTGCGTAGGAAGCCCAAGAATATGTGTGGGAAATCTCAACCTTCTAGCTTTTGTAGTTTCAGAGATCTCAGCGTTCATACAGACGGACAGACAGACAAACAGACAGAATGACAGACAGACAGACAGACAAGCAGACGGATAGACGGACATGGCTAGATCGACTCGGCTGGTGATCCTGATCAAGAATATATATACTTTATGGGGTCGGAAACGCTTCCTTCTAGCTGTTACATACTTTTGCACGAATACAATATACCCTTTTACTCTACGAGTAACGAGTATAAAAACTATGTATCCACTGATTTGTGTATTTATTTGTTACGGTGTGAAACTAAATTAATGCTTTTTAAATTTACCTCGATGGATGCTATATTGTTGAATGCATTACAAATTGCCAAGATAAACTTCGTTTTCAAATAGTTTCCCGACGCAAGGATTCTTAGCACAAGGACCTCAAAATTCGAAAAATGCCAAAATTGGCCAACTTTGCGGAGGTATCACAGGCAAACAAATTCATGGTTTGTTTTGATGTTAAAGTTTTTTAAAAGATACACTCTCTATCTTTCAATCCCCATACTTAGAATAATTTTTGGATTTTATTTAAGGGAGAAACAAATTTAAGAAATCATAGTCAAAAAACATAAAAGCATACAGCTGAGGTGAAAATAGTAGTAGTGTTGTCGCCCTGTGTTTTTAAAAATTTGTTGCTCTGGGAGCAGTACTCATTCAATTTGACACATCTTATTTCATTTGCAAGTCGCAGTCTATCAGACGTATTAAAAAAGTTCCCTCAGACAGAAAAAGAAAGTCTCGTTTTAGTTTGTGCTGTCGAAAAATGTTATTTTTATTTAGCCGGATTAGAGATCAAATTAGTAACAGATTACAAGCCGTTGGAAACCATTTTTAAACCAACCTCAAAACCGACCGCTCGAATTGAGGGATGTCTTTTACGCCTGCAAGCTTATAAATTCAAGGTAATTTATAAGGCTGGTAAGGAAAACATTTCCGATTCCCTATCCCAACTATGCGATATGTCTTTGCCATCAAAAAATCAACTATCTTTGCTTTTTTTCTATAAAAACTGGTTTAAATAATATCGACTAAATTTTGTAGCCGATACTATCGGGTAATATATCGGTGCCAAAGCGATTGCTGGAACACTATTAAAAAAAAAGGCGTTTTGCGGTGATTACTGTATCTCCGACAAAAATCATCGGATTTCCATTCTGCTTTTACATTTCGCTTAAGAACTAAAAAAAACCCGCCCCCTGGCAAGCTCGATTTTTAATTTCATATTTTTAAGAATTTTTTTTTAATCTTTCAAAGTCAGAAATGCGTTTTTCAGCTTAAAAATTTGACTTTGGGCTTTAAAAAAATATTTAAAGTTAAGAAATAAAAAAAAACTCTTCCCGGGGAGCAAGTTTTTTTTTATGCAGAAAAATATGCGATAAGTTTGAAAACGATCGTTTGAGCCGTTTAGAAATGCGGATGATCACGGACTTTGAAAAAGTGGTTTCGAGATATACGCACTTAAACATGTAACATTTACCAGTCACAATCGTACTCTCATTGAGATCAGTCGTGTCTTCGATCAGCTATTCAAGCTCAAAGCAAAACAGACAATTAAAGCAAACTACAACAACAACATACAAATATTACGGTACATCTAGTGCAAGCGCAAGCAAAGCCAACGTGCAAGTGAACCTACGTTACATAAAAATAACGACGGCGAGATGGGGGACCCCCACCCCTGCCCCCAAAAAACTTAGAAACGGTACAATACTAATAAAAACGAAAACCAGCCTACAAGCCACCAGACTAATGCAACTAAAAGCTTTCGCACCCAACATTAACATTGTCGTTAGTCTCCGTAACTCACTGAACTATACGAAAGGGGTAATTTACTCCAACGACCTGAGGGAAATCGATGAAAAAATTATTCTTAATGAGCTCGCGCATCTACAAATATGCGAAGTAAGAAAGATTCTTAAGAAAGTAAACGGAAATCTTACAGAGACAGGCCTTATTATTCTTACATTTAATACCCACGTACTTCCGGAACATATTATGATTGGCTACCAAAGAACTCCAGTCCGAGAATTCACTCCTTTACCAACTAGATGCAACAATGTCTTCGAATATGGCCAAGTTCAAAAAATATGCAAAACCGACAAAATCTGCTACAACTTCGGAGAGTTATATCACCTCGACCCTAACATCAATGAAAAATGCACAAGCCTCCAAAATGCACTAAGTGTAAAGAAGACCAATCTCAAGACCCTCACAACTCTGTCAATAGAAGATGCCCTGTATTTAAAACCCAACAAAAACTCATTGCCATCAAAACCACCAAAAAATGCGATAACAGAACAGCCATTTCAATCCTAAAGTCACGCAATACAAACACCACGCCGCTTCCATACTCGACAGTCACCAAAAACACACCTCAAACTTATAACAACACTACTCTTCAACGAAATCCAGGACCTCAACACCTCTAAGGACCCAACTCCATGCAACAAGCTCCTAGCACCTCCAGAACTCTAACATCATATGCAGACCTTAATACAACAAATATCATTAAAACAGACACCTTAAACTTGCCACAATCATCTAATAAACCCCCTCTAACACAGTACAAATCTTACCAATCTCTACTTCGAAGCGAATGCTTGCATCGCTCAAGGCGGCAAACCAAAATTCTAACAAAAAAACCCAAAACAGATGCAAACAAACCGGGAGACGCCTCGAGCGATTCTTGCGACATGGAAACCAACTAAACTAACTCCCTCATTTAACTTGTTCAATGCTAAAAATATTGCAATGGAATATTAAAGGATATAAAAATAATTACCTAGAATTACAAATACTTATTAAGAAATTTAACAGATAATTGCCTTACAAGAAATATCCAACACTATATCCATCCCCATACCCATAAACTTTTCTATATACTGCAGTCACAATATAAACGCATTTTGTGGCACAACCACCCTAGTGCACAACTCCATATCTCACACACAGCACCAACTGAGCTCCGACCTTGAAGCAATAGGCATTACGATAAACTCCAAAACTAAACTTACAATTATATCTACCTACATCTCTCCCAACAAGCAATTTCGCTTAACCGACCTCCAAAATACTCTCACTCGAAAAGATCTTCCAACAATCGTCTTAGGTGACTTCAACAGTTGGCACCCCTATTGGGGATCCCAAATAGCCAACTCTAGAGGTAACATATTGTCCAAATTCATAGACCGCTATGATAATATCATCCTCAACGACATGTCTCCTACCCACTACTCCACTCACAACACTTTCACACATATTTACCTCTCACTCGCTACTGCCGACATTGCCCCAGAAATTACATGGAAAGTGATTGACGACCTTCATGGTAGCGATCACTTCCCCATCTTAATTTCTATGTTCACAACCACCTCATCCCACTCATACTTAGCCAAACCAACATTTAACCTTAAGAAAGCAGACTGGCAACTCTACGGCAATAAAATAACACATCTAAGTTCCCTATTACAAACCTGCAACAGCAATGTAAACAAAAAAGCTGCTCTCATTAAAAAAACTCTCATCCAATCTGCCCATACTTGAGGGATAGATGGCACAACTTTTTCCCTAAACCGCACAGTTCCCTGGTGGAACCAGGAACTTGCAATCCTTTCAAACACAAAAAACAACATATGGAAAATACTTAAAAGAAACATAAACACTATAAACATCCTTGAATTTAAGAAAGCAAACGCTAAATATTGAAGAGAAATTAAAATAGCAAAGAAAACCGCCTTGCACAACTTAACTTCCGAAATTAACCCTAATTCCGATCCATCGAGAATGTGGGCAAACATAAAACGTTTATGTGGCCTCTACCCTACCAAACATATCCATGCCATACACAACCCCATAACACAAACCACTTCTACATGTCCTTCTGAAATAGCCAACACTTTCGGTGACATATGGTCAAAAGAAGCTGAAGATACCAACTTCTCCGTCACATTTAGAACCAACAAAATACTCACAAATAATTATATATATTACTAACCTAGTCAATCAGCCAATCAAATAGAAAACAACATTTCCTTCATCGAATTTCTATCCGCTCTCAACTCCCTAAAAGGCTCCACGCCTGGCATGGACCGCATATCCTATTCCATGATCCAAAACGCCCTTCCCTCCTTTAAAATCAGAATTCTTAATCACTTTAACAATATTCTAGACTCCCACATCCCTCAAGCATATAAAGTCAGCCTCATCCTTCCTATCCTCAAACCACAAAAATCACAAATCGAAGCAAAATCATACAGACCAATATCCTTAAACCCATGTCTTGCCAAAGTCTTAGACAAAATTATTGCCAAAAGGTTATGGTGGTTTGTTATCACTAACAAACTCATTTATAACAACCAGTTTGGATTTAAAAGGAGAAAATCTGTTCTAGACAGTCTGTATGTATGTATGTATGTAGATTCCCTAACAAAAATAATCGCCCGCCCGACGCAAATCAAAATTCCTAACAGGCAAACTATCAAAAAAACTCATACATTCATTTGACACTCCCCTTAAAGCCCTGACTAATACCTCAACAAAGAACTTTAAATACCCGAGCACCTTCCATTTAGACCAATTAAAAACTACCATAACAAAAAGTATGACATGGAAATTATAAATAAAGACACCAACACAACACTTTCCAACTATAATAAAATAAACACACCTTCCTCAACCTATAAACAACTTTTCGAATCATTAAAAAGCACCATACCCTTCCACAATTTTACAACACCGACGGCTCTATGGCCAATGGTTTAATTAGTTACAGCGTAACCAAAGAAACATATCCCAATAAAGCAAGACTCCTCCCCCACTAGTAATCCGTTCTCTCTAGTGAACTAATAGCCATTCACGAAGCCGTAAAAATTGCATTGAAAAACCCAGGCAAACATGCTAGCTGCTCTGATTCGCTATCTGCCCTAAAGTCTATCGTTAACTCCAACAACCACTCCTATTATCCCCTAACCATAAGAAACCTTATCATCAACCACTTTCCAAAAATAAAACTAATTTGGATCCCCAGTCACATCGGCATAGTAGGAAACGAGTATGCTAATAATTCAGCTAAAGAGGCTCAAAAATTTCCGTTAATTTACACCCCAAACAACAACTCCAACGACATCTTTCACTACCTAAAAAACCACAACAAATCTAAACAATCTGACATCAACAACATTTCCCCTTAGTACAAACAAATTCTTAAATTTTCCCCACAAACCATCTGTAACATATCCACAAACCAAACTAGAAAAACTCAAATATTTATAAACCGACTCAGGTTAGGACACACCAAGCTCACAAATGCTCACTACATAGACAGATCACTTCCAAATACATGCCCGTTCTGCAACAACTCGACAATTTACCTATACCACATAATTATCAGCTGTCCCTCACTATCCCAACACAGAAGAGATACCTTTAACTCTGAAAACCCTATTCACATCATTGCTAACCCTAATAACATCAACATTTTTGTTGTTCCTCCGTAAAACTAATTTGACCCATACCATTTAAGACAAGAGAGAACGCTATAGTCGGGTTGGTGTCCCGACTATCTAATACCCGTCACTCAGCTAAAGGGAGTGCGAACGCTGTACTCGGGTTGGTGTCCCGACTTTCTAATAATCGTAACTCAGCTAAAGGGAGTGCGAGGGAGATAGATATATAAACAATTTTGATTGCGTATAACGTTTTAATGAATGGTCCGATTTGAAAAATGTCTTCTTCATTTCTACGTTTATATATTTTTAAAATAAAAAGAATTTTACTTTCCAAATCTTAAAAGATGTGGCCTCCAGACACATTTGAAAATCGTTTATGGCGATTGTGGTCGTTAGGGGGGACGTGGCACCTCGATGAAACAAACTTGCGCTGCGTAGGAAGCCCAAGAATATGTGTGTGAAATCTCAACCTTCTAGCTTTTATAGTTGCCGAGATCTCAGCGTTCATACAGACGGACAGACGGACATGGCTATATCGACTCGGCTAGTGACCCTGATCAAGAATATATATACTTTATAGGGTCGGAAACGCTTCCTTCTCCCTGTTACATACTTTTGCTCGAATACAATATACCCTTTTACTCTACGAGTAACGGGTATAAAAACTGTCTCTCAATAAAATATACAGTCGAGCCGAAAGCCTTAGTTGCTAGTGCTCTTAAATCCTTCTCAGTTAGCTCATAGTTTTACACTGTAAGTTAGCTTTATATAAATAAATAAATAAATGTAACATTTACAACACACATAGAGCACATAAAAAAACAAGAGAGAACGCTATAGTCGGGTGCCCCGACAATCAGATACCCGTTACTCAGGTAAAGGGAGTGCGAGGGAGATGGAGATAGAAACTTTGAACACGCATAACTTTTTAACGAATGGTCCGATTTGAAAAATTTCTTCTACATTTCGATAGGTATTGATAAACACAATAAAACTGCATTTTTACTTTTCCGAAATATTGAAATTTTTAAAATCGTATATAAGCGATTGTGGGCGTTAGAGGGGGCGTGGCACCCTTTTGAAACAAACTTGCGCTGCGTAGGAACTCCTAGAATCTGCATGCAAAACGCCAATCTTCTAGCTTTTATAGTTTCCGAGATCTCAGCGTTCATACAGACAGACAGACAGACGGACAGACGGACAGACGGACAGACGGACATGGCTAGATCGACTCGGCTAGTGATCCTGATCAAGAATATATGTACTTTATGGGGTCGGAAACGCTTCCTTCTAGCTGTTACATACTTTTGCACGAATACAATATACCCTTTTACTCTACGAGCAGCGGGTATAAAAAGTCATTTTGCGGTGATTACTGTATCTCCGCCAAAAATGATCGGATTTCCGTTCTGCTTTTACATTTCTGTTAATAGGGGAGAGGTCTGTAGGTTGGTACACCTTTTGATTTTTGTCTGCCATTTGGTCATTCGTTTATTAAACCACCCGTGTTGAGTAGCGATCGAAAACTTAGTTTTTTACCTTTAAAACAAACCAATAAAAATTATTGTTTGGGAAACAAAAAAATAATTTTTTTGAAATGTGACCAAAAACGCCCTTTTAAAAAATAGGGGTGTAAGATGGAACACTTTTTAGAACCATGTAAAATAAATATATATGCATTAATATCTTTAACAAAACTATTTATTTTTGATTAAGTATATTATTTTTGATTAAGTATATTATTTTTGATTATATAATATGTTTCTTTTTATTTGAGATCCTGACTCTTGAACTGCTCCATTTTGTTACGAATTCTTAAATTTTCTCTTAAAATTTTACTTTTAAATTGATTTTAATATTATTTATTTTAATTTTTCTTCTTACTTCCGCCATTTGTTCCTTTTCCTTCCTTCCTTGGCGCTTTGGATATTTTTTTTGTCCATTTTTGACCTTCTTTTGTCCTTTGGAATTTTTCTTTTCTTTATTCAGTTTTTTTTTCTTTCTTAATTTTAAGTTTGGCTTCTTTTTCTTTTGCCAATTTTTCTTTTTTTCCTGACGTTTTGTGGCGTTGTTTTCTTTTTAAAGCTTAGCCTAGGCTTTCTTAGCCTTGAGAATCTTTAGATTTTGGCTGTTGGTCAAAATTGTGCTTTGTAAAGGCTTGCGTCCACGATTTGACTTCTTTTGTGGTAAAGATTTCTGCAGTGGTCCGATACTTTCAATAATAGTCTTCAAATTGCTGATCCGAGCAGAAGTTGTTGGCTCTTCAAAGCCACGAAAAACTTCTTCCTCATTTTCACAGAAAAAAATGTTCCTTTGCTCATCGCCAATATATTCGGACTCGGGTACTGAAATGTCAGAGCTTTGGTCACTTTTTTCGCAGCTAATGAAGTCGGACTCTGTAAAAATATTACAGTTGAATGGCCAAACTGCCGTAGCTTGAAAGCCGGACTTGATTTTTTTTTGGAGTCAATGCAAAGTCCAAAACATTAGCAATAGTTCCAGGGATATGCCTGATATCCATTGCCTTATTCGACTGACACTGCGATTTGGTAAAAAATTTTTACGGGTCCATATACCGATATATCTAAAGGTTGGATTCTGTGACTGCTCTGGAATGCTTAATGAAGTGATTCAGAAATTTGACGAATTCTGACTCCTGCATCCATCCAGAATCATTTGCATATCCAACAGATCCACTTGATGCGAGGAAACAAGTAAAATGGAGGTATGTAGTTACCACCGGCAAAGCCTTTGTAATCATTGGTCCTCGCTCAGTAGATACCAACTCTTCGTTGACCCTTCGTTCAAAGGATTTTTTCCAACTTTTGAGGGTACGGCAGAGAACCCGGATTCGTCCATATTCCATATATCATCGGCTTGAAAGGGATATTCGTCATAGACAGTTCCCAGATTTTTGAAAAATGTAGCAATATTTTCTTTGGAAAATGATTTGGTTCTTTTGAGGCTGGTTTGCTCCGGTTGTGCGTAGTGTACGATTTTTATGTCGCAACATAAATCCTTTTTTCCCCAGCTGGACGCTTACAATAATTTTTATTGGCAAACTAGCAGGGTCGGTAGCCCGCAGCTTCGCCTGCGGAAACTAAAATTTAAAATTAAGCATACCTTTATCTTTGCTAATTATTTTAAATTTTAAAAATGCCCAATTTTTAGCCTATAAACCGAGGAAAGATTTTATCAGAACTTTTTTCCTTAAATTTCGTAAAAACAACAGTATTTTGTCCTATGCAAACTACTTAAGGAAAATACAAAAATTGCCAAAAAAAACCATTATGTGTTTTTTTAAATCGTTCTAAAATTCTTATGGATTGTTTGCATAAGTTATCAGATGGGCAAAATAGAAACAAACAAATTAGTTTTTCGACACAAATCCTTACTCTAAATTTCCTTAAAACATTAGTACTTTGTCCAAAACATATTGTTTTAAAATATAAAATGTCATACTGCGCTGAGCATGTAATTGAGTTCCCAATCCATTGCCATTCAAGCCCAGAAACATTAATCTAAACAACATTTTTTGTGAACAAAATTGATAAGATACGATTTTGATGAAATTTACATGTTAACCATATTAAACTCTTTTTCAATTTCGGAGAGTTTTGACTATTGCTGTCTCGCTCTTACCCAGATTAATTTATGGATTTTTTCCGTATGATTGAAGAGTACAAAAAAAAAGTTGTTTTGTCAAATATGGATTATCACGCCGCGTTGAGTTCGTAATTCAATTCCAAATCGTTTAGCGTTTAAGACTAGAAAATTTGAGGGATTTTTTGTAATGTGAGTTCGCTTTGAAATGTTACAACCTATCCAAAATGTGATGGGAAATTCATTTTTCCACAGTTTAAAAAAATGATTGTCTCCAATTCTTATTTTAAAAAATGGAAACAATAGTATCGCCTTTGTGGACGCTCATATTATTGGGTTGGCAAGAAAGTCATGTCGTTTTTTTTCAATATTTTTAAAGATGATTTATTTATATCAGGACTTATAATTAATCAATTATGTATTGGCCGTTTTGTTCGACCACTAATGACCATCTCTCGGGCAGCTGCATAATTCCGCGCTCGAAGAACTTTTGGTCTTTCCAGCAAAGAATCGAGACAAGTGGTTTTCGACAGCCTCATGTCATTCAAAGTCTTTACCATTCCAAAAATTTTGAAGAGAGCGAAACAAATGGTAAGTCCGGACTATAAGGTGGATGTGGTAGCACTTCCCAATTCAGCTCCGTTAATTTTTGCCGAGTGACCAAAGATGTGTGGGGCCTAGCGTTGTCATGGTGAAAGACTACACCCTTGCGATTAGCTAGTGCCGGCTCCTTTTCTTTAATTTTTTTCCGCCAAATTGGATAGCTGGCGACAGTACACATCTGAATTGATGGTTTCATTCCGTCCCAGCAGCTCAAAGTGCACTACATCCTTCCAATTCCACCAAACAGACAGCATAACTTTCCTCTGATGGATATCGGCCTTTGATGTGGCTTGGGCTGGCTCATCTTTCTTGCTCCATGATCTTTTTCGTTGGACATTATTGTAAACAACCCACTTTTCGTCGCCAGTAATGATCCGCTTCAAAAAAGGATCGTTTTTAATCCGTTGCAGCAGAGAATGACAGATATTGATACGCTTAGTTAGGTGAATTTCCTTTAAGTTATGCGGAACCCAAACATCGAGCTTGTTTACGTAGCCAAGTTTCTTCAAATGGTTTTCAACCGTTGTATGCGACACACTGAGCTTCTCTGACATCTCCCGCGTTGAATAACGCCGGTTTTCATCCAGCAAAGACTGAATTTGTTCGTCAAAAACGGCCGATGGTCGACCAGAACGTGGGGCGTCTTTAACTCCAAAATCTCCAAGCCTGAATTTGGCAAACCAGCGCTGACATTGGCGATCACTCATGACTTTTCCATACACTTCGCACAATTTTTCGCGAGCTTCGACCGCTTTTTTTCTTTTTCGGAAATAAAAAAGCAAAATATGCCGAAAATGCTCACTTTGATCCTCCATGTTAAATTTGCTATAGCTTCCACCAATGTTATCGAATAATTACCAACTTTTCATCGATAGTACCTAAGACAATAAGCATTAAAACGATACTAAAAAGTGTGACCCTGGTGCTCGATTAGTCGTAAATAAATTAGATTAAAAACGACTACTAAAAAAAAACGACATGACTTTCTTGCCCACCCAATACTTAAGCTTAACTTCTAAAGTGGTTGGAATTTCGAAATTTGGGTTTTGCAGAATTTTGGGTCTTGAAAAGGACTAATTATAAATCTAGAAGAAATTTCGATATCCCTAGAGCAGCCAAATTTTTGCACAGTATTCCATTGATGTACTTAAGCCTAACTTCTAAAGTGGTTGGAATATCGAAATTTCAATTTGGTTGAATTTTAGGTTTTGAAAAGGCCTAATTAGATATCTGAAAGAAATTTCGATATCCCCTTTAATTTGGGGGCTACATTTAAAATTAACTTTTCGATTTTAAAAATATAAACCGCTGCTCCGATCAAGATGATTTTTGGATCATTTGTTATTCTATATACCCCAAATGCTTAAGTTTAATTTTTCAAGTTTTTAACGCGTTGCATTTTTTGGGAGCCTGCCGAGAGAGCGAAAGCCAGAGAGCGGATGCCAAGAGAGCGACGGCCGAGAGAGCAACAGCCAAGAGAACTGACGAGGGGGTGGTGGGGTAGTGCTGTGTGGGACGGGGAGGGGAAAGGGGCAATTTAAGTTAAAATTGGTTTTGGATTTTAAAAACTTAAACTGCTGTTCCGATCAATATGATTTTCGATCAATAGTCAGTTCTGTGGATCAAATTCTTGGGTTTTATTTTTCAAGAGAATTTTTATTTTTTAGCAGAAGTAAGAGCCCTAATTAAATTCCACCATGGAAGAAAATAGAAAATTACTTCAAATTCTGTAAGCAAAGCCAAAATGTTTTTAAGTTAATTATTAATCTTAAGACTCGAACTTTTGATCAAATCCGTATGTAAGTTAACTAAAGTCAACCGGACAGAGTCGATGACCGGCTGTCCGAATACCATGCACCGGCCAAATCGCTGACACAGCATTTGACCGGATGCTCATGCATAGCCGGCAAACACAGCACTTTTGCGTGGCCGCTATGCGTTAGCTTCTGTTAGCTTTAAGTCCAGAATTCGTATTTAGTACTGTTTTATATCTCGAATAAAGAGCACACTGCTCATGAGCATTACTCCGGCCATCGCCGTCAAACATATTTATATTCGTCCACTGAGCTTAAGGCCAGGGGCATAGGGGGACAGTTATCCCCTCATCATAATCTTCAGTTGACTCATTGGTGGCCATAGATGCCCAGCAGCCAACCCCCAACCACTTGGAAGAGAGTTACGCAGCGGCTGCCCCACATCCAGCACACCAGCGATTATAGTTGCCAGCAGCCAACTCCCAACCACTTGAACGACAGCCACACAGTGGTTACTCTTCATCCAGCACATCAGCGATCATAGTTGTCTAGCGGACAACTATAACTACACAGCGGCTACCCCGCCTACAACAAGCACCCCGCCGGTGCCCCTCACCTACGACAAGTATCCTGCCGGTACCCCTCACCTTTAGCAAGCACCCTACCGGTGCCCCCTCACCACTGGCCCGTACAGGAACGGTACCGCAGCCGGGCCAGCTACTAAAAAGTATAATTGGCGCTCAACGTAAATTAATTTTGGAATAAATTTGAGGGAACACACCATACACACACAGAAAAAAACATGTAAGTGAGCCCCTTATTAAAATATTTTCTAATCTGCACAAGGTTATAAACAGTTAAAAAAAAATATATGTTCTAAAAAAGAAAAAACTTATTTTAAATTAAAAAAAAATTTAATTTGTTTAATTAAAAAGAACAATAACTTATTACTTATAAAAACTAATTCTGCAACTCCATGTGAAAAATCAATGCCTTAATAAATAATAAATAAAAGAGTTACAACGGACTCAGAATTTTGGAATCAGAATTTGGTTGACGATTTAGGTATTGCAGATAAATTTTTTCCCAACAAGAGTTATACAAAGCATCGCTCTTATTTACGCTATATCCCAAATAATTCATATCAATTTATTATTGCTATTAGCACTATATTTGCTAGCTTTGCATTTAGTGAACGGAACCACCCGTTCGCCGTCTTAAAGAAATATGACCCCGCATTCCTCGTTGTCTTTTTGTCTTTGTTGCTCTTTTGTTTAATTGCTTACGTTCGCATATCGTTAGGGTATTTAAGCCCATGAGTGCACAATTTCGTCAGTATAGAAACGCTGACCAGTACCCTAGCGATTCAGATTCCGATAGCGAAGAATCCCTTCGGGCTCCAACTCCGATAAACGCGGGAATAGACGCCCCAGCAGGTAGTGGGATGGATCCCGAGCAACTTAGGCAGGTTGTGCAGGCGGCCATTGACAATGCGTTGGCAGAGCAGGGCGCCTTAAATCGACAAAGGGAGGAACAACTAAGGTTAACTATCAATACACTGGCCAGCGAGGTGGCAGAGTTACGCGTGGCACCCGCCGCAGCCCAAGCACCGGCGCCGGCCCCAGAAATTAGGGTATACGCGGCCATACAAATCAGGGATGACGTTCAGTGTAGCGAGCCCCTCGACGAAGTCAAATGCCTACCCGAATTCGCGCAGTCTCACTGACGTGCTTTTCTCGGCAAAGCCGAAGGATATGCCATCGGCACTAGCCCTGGCACAAGAGGTGGAATCAAACCACGAGAGGTATCAGTTCGCGACTACGTTCGCAAGAAGCCAAGAGGAGCGAAAGTCAAGTCCAAAGACTCAAAGTCGTCAACAGGACAAGACACCCGCACAGGCGGAGCCACAAAATAGTGCCGGTAAAAACCCGCACTATAGCAAAACGTTTAAAGCGCAGGTCCATAATGAGCCGCGCAACAACAAGTTTCAAAATAAGCAGGAGCCCATGGATGTAGATCCATCTGCCTCCAAGGTAATCCACCCTGTTCATGTCCCTACTTATCAGAACAGAAGACCCGCAACTTCCGATCGCACGGGTAACCCAAAGAAACAGCAGAGGGTTAATCACGTCGTTCAGAACGACGAACAAGTCGTAAAATCGTATGCCGATGCTGCCTCTGTCGCAGCTGCGGGAATAAACGATGACTCAATTTACGATTACGACTCAGACACAATAAATTTTTTAGGGGAAAATCCCTGCTACCCGTCATCGGACGCAGAGTAGCGGGGGTGAACATGAAGTTCCTCATTGACACGGGCGCGTCCAAAAATTATAAAGGGTTGAAAGGCGTTCGCCCGGTAGAATCCAAATTCTCAGTTCATTCCATTCACGACAAGACCAAAATCACAGAGAAATGCTGTGTGGCACTGTTTAACACGAATGCCACATTTTTTATTTTACGGGATTTAGAAACATTTGACGGGATAATAGGCCTCGACCTGTTAAAACAGGCAGGGGTATCACTATGCTTGGCTTCAGGTCAGCTTAAATGGGGCACAGAGGTGGAACAAATTTCATTCCACACCTGCCCAGACGTCAACTTTACTAAGGTGGACTGCTCAGAGGCACCTCCATTAGTAAAGGGAGCGTTCCTAAAAATGCTAAAGGACAGAAAAAAGTCCTTCGCTGACCCTAATGAAGCCCTGCCATATAATACGTCGGTCATTGCTACCATCAGGACTCTCGATGAAGAGCCCATTTACACCAAATTGTACCCTTACCCCATGGGGGCGGCAGATTTCGTCAACAAAGAGATTGACGATCTGCTTAAAAACGGCATAATCCAAAAATCGGTCTCCCCCTATAACAACCCAATATGGGTTGTGGATAAAAAGGGAATCGATGAGGATGGGAACCGAAAAATGCGGTTAGTGTTGGACGTTCGCAAATTGAACGAAAGAACAATACCTGATCGTTATCCTATGCCGAACATTTCAATGATATTAGGAAACTTGGGCAAAGCCAAGTATTTCTCAACGCTGGACTTAAAGTCCGGCTACCACGAAATTACTCTCGCGGAAAAAGACCGTGAGAAAACTTCCTTCTCGGTAAATATGGGGAAATACGAATTCCGCAGACTACCGTTTGGTAGTCTGCAGGCAGCATTTTTCAGAGGACCATCGACGACATCCTACGGGAGCAGATCGGCAAGTTCTGCTATGTTTACGTTGACGACGTAATCATTTTTTCGGAGGATGAGAACGCTCACATTAGGCACGTGGATTGGGTTCTTAAGAGCCTGTACGATGCGAACATGAGAGTATCGGGAGAGAAGTCCAGCTTTTTAAAAAAAAAGTGTGAGCTTCCTTGGGTTCATAGTCACCTGTAACGGTGCTACAACAGACCCAGAAAAGGTAAAGGCCATAAAAGAATTTCCGGAACCCAAAAATATTTTTGAGGTACGATCATTTCTAGGCTTAGCCAGTTATTATCGATGTTTCATTAAGGACTTTGCAGCAATAGCGAGGCCTATATCGGACATCTTGAAGGAGGAAAACGGAATAGTTAGTAGACACAGGTCACGAATCATTCCGGTTCAGTTCTGTGAGGCGCAACAACAAGCGTTCCAGAAACTACGAAATATCTTGGCATCCGACAACGTGATGCTAAGGTAACCCGACTACAAAAAGGCATTTGATCTAACGACAGATGCCTCGGCCTATGGCATTGTCCCAAGAGGGACGCCCAATAACAATGATCTCAAGGACATTGAAAGATAGGGAGGTTAACTACGCCACAAACGAGAGGAAACTCTTAGCCATAATTTGGGCACTGGCCAAGCTGCGTCACTACTTATATGCAGTCAAAGATATAAACATCTTTACTGATCATCAACCATTGACCTTCGCGGTGGCAGAATCTAATCCAAATGCGAAAATCAAACGGTGGAAAGCTCGCATCGACGAGTCCGGCGCCAAAATTTTTTACAAGCCCGGCAAGGAAAACCTCGTTGCGGATGCCCTCTCAAGACAGCAACTTAACGTTCTGGGAGAGGAAGAAGCCTTTTCAAGTGCGGCCACGATTCACAGTGAGCTGTCACTGACCCACACAATTGAGGCAACGGATAAGCCCTTAAATTGCTTCCAAAACCAGATAACTCAGGAGGAAGGTCGCTTTCCGCAAAAACGCAGCTTTGTCCTCTTTGGAAACAAGAGACGGCATGCGATCAGCTTCTCCTGCAAAGAGTCATTACTCAATGAGCTCGCAGATTTAATTGTTCCTAAGGGCGTAAACGCCATCCATTGCGATTTGCACACACTCGCAATGATACAGGACCAACTGGTACGCCAATTTCCAGCCACAAAATTTTGGTATTGTAAAAATCGTGTAACGGACATTTTCGCAGTCCCGGAGAGACGGGAAATTCTGTCCACTGAACACAACAGGGCTCACAGGTCGGCCCAAGAGAATGTGAAGCAGGTACTCTCCGAGTACTACTTCCCGAAAATGGCCAAGCTAGCTAGCGAAATCATCGCTAACTGCAAAACATGTGCTAAAGCTAAATATGACAGGCATCCCAAAAAGCAGGAGCTTGGGGAAACACCAATCCCGTCCCAGGTTGGGGAGATTTTACACATAGACATCTTCTTAACGGAGAAAAAATATTTTCTTACATCCATTGACAAATTCTCAAAATTTGCGATGGTCCAGCCAATCCCCTCTAGAACCATAGAGGACATTAAACCAGCACTGCTACAACTCTTGAATGTTTTCCCAAAAGCCAAGGTCATATATTGTGACAACGAACCATCGTTGAATTCGCACACAATTTTGTCCATGCTGGAAAACCATTTCGGCGTGAGCATCTCGAATGCACCGCCCCTCCACAGTGTCTCAAACGGACAAGTGGAACGTTTCCACAGCACGCTAATAGAGCTTGCTAGATGCCTTAAAATTGATAAAGGCATCAGTGACACCGTTGAACTAATTTTGCTGGCCACTGCTAAATACAACAAATCTATCCAATCGGTCATCGACAAGAGGCCAGCCGACGTAGTTGTAACACAATCAAGTGATCCACAGTACGAAATACAGGATAAAATAGAACAGGCCCAGGACAAGCTGAGAACAAGGGAAAATGCTTCTACGCAAAATAAGGCTTTTAAGTTTAAGCTAATTTCCGTTGGTGGTGGGCAACCTTGTCATAAACAAAAATATAGCTTCGAATTCATTTCACAGGTTCAAATTCGTCCTCTTCATCTTGTCTCTAACTACGGCGTCGACATAACTGACTATTCCCAGGCGAAATATATTCCCATCATTGATGGTCGCATCCTGGTTTGGGAAGAGTACGCGTTCGTAAGGCACTCGGCAAATCTGTCTGAATATAGGCGCGTAGTTGAGGAAACGGACAACATGAGCGAAATGTTTCCCCTATCGCACATGAAAAAGCTTTTGAGCGTGGATACCGCTCATCTCCGAGACCTACTTGACTCATTGGGCGTACACCATAGGGTGGCTAGAAGTTTGGATTTTCTAGGGTCAGCATTAAAGATCGTGGCAGAAGGCGCAGAAGATTTAGAAAAGATCAAATTTACTGAGTTGCAACTTATTAACTCAAACAATAAACAGGTGGAAATTAACAATAGAGTACAAGATCAAATTAATAAGCTTACCGCAACAGTCAACCAAATCCTGAAATCAGCTAAAAATTCACAAATTGACACTGGTCATTTATACGAGACATTGCATGCTCGGAACAGGATGATCATGATGGAATTGCAGAACTTAGTACTTGCGATTACACTTGCGAAAATCAATTTGGTTAGTCCAAATATATTAGACCACGCAGACTTAGAGAATGTTTGGCTTGAGGAGCCCACCGACACTCCCATAAGGGACATTTTGTCTGTTGCGTCCGTAAAAGTTCTACAATCCGATAACATTTTACACTTCATCATTAAATTTCCTAAGGTCAAACTAGCATGTAAGAAAATCACAATTTTCCACGTAGCACACCATAATGTGATGTTACGATTAGTTGGTAATACAGTAGCCGAGTGCAACGGAGAAGTCCACTCGATTAAGAAGTGCTCAGTGGCACCAGGAGGTGGAATAGCGCACTGCGAGACCCTTCCAAGTGATTTACATCCAACCACCTACGTCGACGAGGGAATCATCATTAGCAATGACCGGTCAGCCCAAGTGCAGGTGGACAACGGAACCAGCGTCTGGGTTCATGGAACGCACCTTGTCACTTTCGATGAACGCGCCACCGTTAAGGAAACCCTGTTCGTAAATTACGACACTGTCCGGAAGAGGACTGCGGGGTTAGCCAATTCGCCCTCTCTAAATATCACCATCAGTCGAAGCACTCTGAGTCTTCCCTACCTTCATCGTTTAAATGAACGTAATTTGGAATATATTCAGAAGTTCGGAGAAGAAATTAATACCAATCGAACACACATGGTAGCGCTAATCGCAGGAGCAATATTTTGCGCATTGATTTGTGTCGGTCTCACCTATCAGCGACTCACCAGGGCCAGAAGATCAGCGATCCAACTATGGGAGGTGATTGCCGAAATAGGGTCGGCCGAGGGCGGCCTCAATCTTGAGGGGGGAGTAGTTAACTAAAGTCAACCGGACAGAGTCGATGACCGGCTGTCCGAATACCATGCACCGGCCAAATCGCTGACACAGCATTTGACCGGATGCTCATGCATAGCCGGCAAACACAGCACTTTTGCGTGGCCGCTATGAGTTAGCTTCTGTTAGCTTTAAGTCCAGAATTCGTATTTAGTACTGTTTTATATCTCGAATAAAGAGCACACTGCTCATGAGCATTACTCCGGCCATCGCCGTCAAACATATTTATATTCGTCCACTGAGCTTAAGGCCAGGGGCATAGGGGGACAGTTATCCCCTCATCATAATCTTCAGTTGACTCATTGGTGGCCATAGTTGCCCAGCAGCCAACCCCCAACCACTTGGAAGAGAGTTACGCAGCGGCTGCCCCACATCCAGCACACCAGCGATTATAGTTGCCAGCAGCCAACTCCCAACCACTTGAACGACAGCCACACAGTGGTTACTCTTCATCCAGCACATCAGCGATCATAGTTGTCTAGCGGACAACTATAACTACACAGCGGCTACCCCGCCTACAACAAGCACCCTGCCGGTGCCCCTCACCTACGACAAGCACCCTTCCGGTGCCCTTACCTATAACAAGCACCCCGCCGGTGCCCCTCACCTACGACAAGTACCCTGCCGGTACCCCTCACCTTTAGCAAGCACCCTACCGGTGCCCCCTCACCACTGGCCCGTACAGGAACGGTACCGCAGCCGGGCCAGCTACTAAAAAGTATAATTTGTACATATGTACAATACATGTCCAAAACAATACATACTCACAATGTGTTTGTATGTTTCTACTTGAAAGTAGATAATATGCTTAAATACAAATAAAATTATTAATTTCCTTTTAATTTGTAGAGTTTAAAATTAATCAAAAAATTAGTTTTAAAATTAATAATTATCGATCAAATCTGGAATCGGAAAATAATAAATACTTCGCTACTTTTGTATGGGATGCCAATCCTTTCGTGTGTGTACAAATGTTTTCGTTTCATTCAAAACAACAAATATGAAAACAACAAATTCCAGTTTACAAACGAGTGTACATTTGTCCGCAAATTAAAATATTGAAACTGATAGAAAGTATAAAAATTCACTACTTTTACTTAGATAACATTCATATATTATATAGCTCTGCCAGTAGCCTTCCGATTCTCTCTCTTGAAGGATCTTCAACATAGGTTGCTTACAGAAAGGTTTTCAAAAAAACGCGCTAATAAGAAATAAGAAACTCCTGACAACCGTACTCAAAACTTATTTTAAGCGAACGAAGTCGCTCCGGGTAAAGCTAGTAAAAAAATAAAGGACGAATTGGAAGCAATCACTGCCTTGTTCGAACTCAGCAGTCTTGGAACCGTGGAGGAACTACGCAGCAGGGTTGCGGCTTTCGCGAATCAAGACGACCTCTCTGAGGCAACGCGGATGCGGCTTGCAGAATTGGAAGCTATGTGCGGCGCTAGTAGACAAGATGACCCGCTGGGGTCTCCTTTGATGGATGTTCCGACCCACTCAGCTTTATGGAACACATCGAGGAAAGAGCTGCCACATATCAGATGGTTTTACGGTACCTTCCGCTAGCAATGCCAGTTCTCTTGGTTGGACGGGCAGAAAGTGGAGTTGAAATGAGGAACAGGATCAGACTTTCGAGACTTTAAAATCCCGACTTACAGAGGCACCTGTCCTCCCGTGTTCCGATTTTGATCAAAGGTTCTCCCTCCAGACTGACGCTAGCGAACACGGATTAGGCGCAGTGTTGATCCAGACCATCGATGGAGTAGAAAGGGTTATAGCCTATGCCAGCCGCCGATTGACCCGGACCGAGGAAAATTACTCCGTAATAGAGAAGAAATGCCTGGCCATAGTGTGGGCCATACGAAAGATGCGGTGTTACCTGGAGGGCTGTCGATTTGAAGTTGTGACCGATCATCTGGCCCTAAAATGGTTCAATTCCATCGACAGCCCCACTGGACGGATAGCAAGATGGGCACTAGAGCGCCAGCAGCACCAATTCGATGTAATATATCGACGGGGAAAGCTCAACATTATCGCGGATGCCTTATCCAGGCAACTACTGGATACGGTACAGCAAGTCCGAGTAGAAACACCAGAATGTAAATGGATTAAGAAGATGTCAAGCTTAGTAACCCAGCAACCAGAGAAATTCCCGGACTACCGCATCGAACGAGAACAACTATACCGTAGGATGGGAACGGTACCCGAGGAGGGGGACGGGAGAAGCCAGAAGTACAAGGTGAGTCAGCTAAAACCAGCTGGACAAATGTTTACCCGTCAAGTAGAGGAACCTTTTAGTGTAATCTGCGCTGATTTTATGGGTCCCCTTACGTGCTCTCGGCATGGGAACACCGTCCTACTCGTATTTCTGGACGCTTTCACGAAATGGGTGGAGCTGATCCCACTTCAAAAAGCCACCACATCACTTCTGGAGAGATCATTTTAGCTAGCTTTCCCTTCGGCTACGAGGGCGAAGTGTTCGTTATAGTTAGTTCTCCCTGTGGTTACGCGGGCGAGATCATTTTAGCTAGCTTTCCCTGCGGCTACGCGGGCGAAGTGTTCGTTATAGTTGTTCTCCCTGCGGTTACGCGGGCGAGACCAATATAGCCAATTTTTCCTGCGGTTACGCGGGCGAGATCATTATAGCTTGTTTTCACTGCGGCTACGCGGGCTGTGGAATTCTAGATAGCTTTTCCTGCGGCCACGCGGAAGTTGAGTAGGAGTTGAGTAATAGTCTAGTCACACTATGTGGGGTAACCTATCGAGTGAGCCAGTAACCCGATTACTCCAAAAAAGTGTTTCCACTGGGTAAACTCCAAATATCGAGTAATGACATCTAGTGTTTGTTGTTTGTGTTGTTTATTTTCCTAGGGATGGACCTTCAACGATAAGAAATAAATACAAAATATACCGAAAAATACAAAAACATAGTCCGAAATACCAAAGACCCTAAAAGTACTTAACTTTTGCCCTCATCTAGTTGCCTATAACAGCCTATGTACAAAAAACAGGGTTACGTCAATAACCCCATAACTCCATAACTCCACCCTAGTGTAAATAGGCTATAAGATTCCCAACTAGTGTTTCGAGTCTCCGACCCCTAAAATGACTAAACAAATCCCTTTTGATCTATACATTCGTCCTCAATTGTATCCAAGATTATACATTTATCTGGAGAGGATCCTGGATTGACTGAGACGCCGACCCCAGCAAATTGCATCCTTACAATGTCAGTTGCATTATAAAGTCGACCGATTTTTGTGAAATTTAGTTCGAAATTTTAAAATACTAAAAAAAATTATATACCAGAGAAGAATATAATTCAATAAAATTCAACATAGACATGCAATATATGTATTTTATGTATAATTAATTGTATTTTATGTATTTTAATTAGGAAGGTCTCCCACAGCTTCGCCTGCGGAAATCAACATTGAACAATTTTCCTAATTTTATTTTTAGCTTAAGCAAAGAGGAATTTTGATATATTTTTAAGCCGAGTTATGTTCACTTTTTAATAAATTCATAGACAATTAATATGAATGTAGGGGAGTGTAGGGTAAGGTAACGAACTTATGTTAACTTCTTAATAAATTCCTTGACAATTAATATTAATGTAGGGGAGTGTAGGGTAATGTGACGAACTCGTCGAATCTCACATATATGTTTTAAAATCGCTATAAAAAACAACGAGTACATACTTTACAAAAAATTTTTGTTTATTGGATAGCCTCAACATTGCTCATTGTTTATATGGCTGCCTTGGCTAGCTTTACAGTAACCTATTCGGTCGAATCAATTTTTCAACACAAGAATTGTGTTTTCTGGTGAGGCCCATTTCCACCTCGGTGGTTATGTTAATAAGCAAAAATGTCGCATTTGGGCGCTACGTGCCACACAGCCAATCGATCTTTTTTTGAGTGAGTGGCAGAAAGAGCGGTTGCACCTCGTAGGTGCTCCCGGAAAAACATAAGAAATCTCGCGTTGTGGCAGCGTGAGATAGTCCAAAGGGCATCCCGCAGATGCACGCGGCGCCGAAGACGACTCACCCATAAAGGTCCGACTCCGGGTGATCAATGGAGCCCGAGCCCGACATGGGTCAAAGGTGAGAGCACTTTCCGCGGGAACTTTCTCTTTTATCGTCTCTTTTGTTTTCCTTAACCTCTCTTGCGACCAAAAATGGCGGCGCCCACAACAACAAGCCAGTCACGCCAGCTGACCGCTCGATCAGCTGCCGACCAGTGTCAATACGGGGCTCTGGCGGCCGAGCAGGAGAGGTATAGCTTCCACCGGAAAAGCCTTGGGGTAACTCATGACCACCGTTGGATTCACGTTGCGTCTGACCCACAGTGGGCGGCTTAGAGGTCTGAGTCTGCGCCATAGTGGCCGGCAGTACTAAACCCTGACAGCAGGTATAAAATGAAACAACCTCGCAGAAGGTATAAACTGCTACATGAGAAGGAATGTCGATTACAAACCAAACTACTCCAGGTGGCAACCAATTAAGTGGAAATCCACCCGTGGGGGGCGGGGATTCTGGAGGCCCCAAATCCCATTCTAACCAAACCCGACGAGGTGGTGGTAGGCTTGGCCACCTCGGCAGTGAATGCAACAAGCTCAAAAGAGAAGGAGAATGATATGGCGGGAGTTTTCCAGCCCAGAAAGAAGATCTCGCGATCACCAATTCTGCCAGCGGCCCCAGGCCCTTCCCAGCAAAGCGTGACACACCACGCTGGAGAGCGGGCAAGACACGCCTAAGCGGCCGAGGGAGATGAGTAGCCCCACCGGATCGCACAGGAAAATGCTGGCAAAGAAGTCGAAGCCCGATCGTGAGCTCAAGTGCAGCGACAATTTGGTGGAGATCGGGTTCTCGACCAGCTTATAGAGCTCATAAATGAAAAGCAAGTGCGCCACATCAAAATACAGATGAAGGCGATGTTCAAGAAAATGAAAGCTCTGCAGGAAGACGCCAGCAGCCAATGCATAGAGGCAGCCGGACCCAGCAGGACCAGCCCCTTGGCAAAAGAGTGCCCAACATGCAGGGCAAAAATAAAGAATGTTGTTGATAAACAGCAGCAAACCGCAAACTGCAGAAGGCGTGACAAAGCAAAGCAGACGGTCGCCATACAACCAGAGCCAGCCCCATAGCAACGCCCAGCTGAGCCGCTTACTCAAGAAAACGTCGGCATGGGCAACAGGCCGAAGGAGAAATCAAATTCCCGCGAGACGCCGAGAGAAAAGCACCTTCGCTAAGCAGCCCGATGGGAACCTTAACCCGAGCCGAAGCCGACCAGACGCTTGGCAGAAAGCCAAGTCTAGGAAGAGAGCCCGCAAAAATAGGCGATCAGAAGCAGTGATCATCGAGGCCAACGGGAAAACCTACAGCGAGGTCTTGGCGATGGTCACCCGGCGAAGCGACGGCAAGCTGCAGGATCTGAGCGAGAGCGTGAACAAGTTGCGTCGCAAAGCAAGTGGCTACCTTTTGCTCGAGCTCAGCAGAGGCAGCAACAGAATCGCCGTGCTAATGAAGAAGGACCTGGAATCCGTGCTGGATTTGGACTTGAGAGTGCAATTCCTGGTGGTAAGTGACCTAGACCCCCTAGTAGCAGCAGGGGATCTCACAAAGGCGCTGGTGGACCAGTTTGTTGAGGCCAGCGCAGTCAAACTGAAGAGCCTTCGACCCACTTTCAGGGACACACAGTCGGCCACGATTGGGCTGCCGTGTAAGGAGGCAAAAGCGGTCCTTGCCAAGGCAAAAATAAAGGTGGGCTGGATAGTCAGCAGAGTCAGGAAGAGCGACTCGAAGCCCATGTGCGCGATGCGCTAGCAAGGTGGACAGGAGAGGAGGCTGTTTTCGTTGCTGAGAAAAGGGGCACAAGATCGCTCAGTGCCCAAACGGCTGTGTATGCTTTTTGTGTGCAGGTAGCGACCCCAAGGCGAGAAACCACATGGCATGGAGGTGAGGCGAGCGAATGGATTCGACCGCGGAAAGGTGGGCCAGTACTGGATCTACAGCTGCTACCTCGCCCCCAGCCTCTCGCTCGCGACCTTTAGCGAAACAATAGATGAAATCTGTGCGACTGGGGAAGTCAGTGGAAAATCGCGAGAGGACGTATAGTGGTAGAGGCCGTCGCCTCGCTAGACTTGGTGCTCATGAACGAATGCTCCCATCAGACGTTCAACAGGGCAGGAGCTGGCTCAGTGATCGACCTGAAGTCTGCGATTCCCAGCCTTGCGCGGCAAGCATTCTGGCGGATCGGCGAGTTCTTCACAGCCAGCGATCATGAGGTCATCTTGCGCAGCCTGGGGATACGGCCGAGCAGGACGGAAACCCAGCCGCGTATTGAAAAGGCATACAGAACGGATACCCTAAACGTACCAGAGTTCTTAAGAGCGGCCCAAGCAATGCAATTTGGTTGTGTATATTTATACCTATCGAAATGTAGAAGACATTTTTCAAATCGGACCATTCATTAAAAAGTTATTCGCAATCAAAAAAATCCATCTCCCTCGCACTCCCATTAGCTGAGTGACGGGTATTAGATAGTCGGGACACAAACCCGACTATAGCGTTCTCTCTTGTTTTAGTTTGGTTTTGGTTTTTATTTTGTGTTTGATTCTCTTTGGGTTTTTTTATATTTTTTATTTATTTCTTTTAATTTATATTTTGTTTGGTTTTTTATTTTTTTTTTTGTTATTAATAAATGTTTCGGTCCACCTTTAATATATTTATTACATTAATTGATTTCCATTTCATTTTTGAATCACAATGTTAGGTGTCGTCGATTGGCGATGGATTTCATAATTTTTCCTCTAAAAATGTTTGGTTATTGGTCGCGCGAGCTCCGTTTATATTTATCTTATTCTTCATTAAATAATTATTAGGAACCTTTTTTTTTATTACGCGGCCCCACGTTGGGTGCCAATTAATTTTCTTCCGGAAATTTTAAAGAAAAAAATATAATTTTTATTTTCAAATATTTTATGATGTTAAACCTTTATTGAAAATATTATTAACACAAAACAATTTTTTAGTTTCACAATTACGTTACTAATCTCGGCTCGGGTCAAAATACGACTGCCGTCTCCAATCTTAAATGAAATCCAACCAACCTCGGCCAGGAGCTTTTCTTTTTGAACTTTAGAACTTCAATTCATGTTTAGATTAAAAGCTTAAGATGAAACTGTCGCATCTCATTGTGAAATTGAATTATGCTGACCGATACAATTTGGCGGACACTAGGAACGCAAAAGGCGCAATTGATTGGACTGATGTTTACTTTAATTTTTATTTGTTTAACATAGCTGGGCAACCAAAATCGGACCTCAAAGCCAAAGGCAAAGACAAAGGAAAATGCAGAGATTGTAATTATTGTTTATAAAAGCCATAAGTGGCTTGGTTTCACGGGTTGGATAACTAGCATGCGCGTTCACCAGCAACGCTGACGCCGCTGCTTATGCGCCCAAGTTGCGGTAAGGGGAAAAGGGAACGATGTTAGCGGCGGCTATCTTCTATTCTCATCCCTATTTATATTAAGTTTTCGCAATTCATTGCGTCGGTGCACTTGGTTTAACTTTTCATGTGCCGAATTTTGCGATTATTTCGCGCTTGCCTATAGAGTTTTTAGTTTTAAATAAAATTTTGACTTACAAATCGTTTATTGCCACATCCTTCGATGAAATCGCTTTCAAAGAGGCTGCCGCAACTATGAATTAGATTTTAGAAAACATCGCCTGCCTAACAAGCCTCGCGCATACAATTTTGGTTATGTAATTATTTATGTGTTTGTTTTGCTCGCGCTACATGCGTCTGAATAGTTTTGTTTTTGCGTTTGCTTTAAGGTCTTTTAAATTTGGTTTTGGGTGGTTTAAAAAAAATAAATAAATAAGGAAAAGTGATCTTAGTTAATTAAATTCAGAGCTTGCAAGTATCGGTCAACCTTTTCAAAGTGCTAAAGAAAAAGCTGTCCAAATGACAGGCTTTTCTAGAAAACTTTGAGAACTGAGAGTGAGCTATTAGTGTATTTAGACTACTCGAATCATTTTTGAATATTTAAAAATGATGCGGGGTCTTTACATGCAGCCTTAAATCATTCGAATTTGAAGAATACTGACAAAAAAGTCGGTCGTTACTTATGTATTCCTTCACATTTTATAGTAAATTTTCGAGCCTTCGTCGAACATTCGAGAAAATTTTCTCTTCTTCTATCCACAGGGTTCCTATGGAAAAAAATCAAAATCTTACTTTGCGTCGCATGTCAATGATTCGCCCAGTCTAAACACACTATTACACAATCAAAGGGTTTTTGATAAACAGCTGTTACGCCCAGAGCAAAATCCTTTTTATACCCGTTACTCGTAGAGTAAAAGGGTATATTTTATTCGTGCAAAAGTATGTAACAGCTAGAAGGAAGCGTTTCCGACCCCATAAAGTATATATATTCTTGATCAGGATCGCGAGCCGAGTCGATCTAGCCATGACCGTCTGTCCGTCTGTCTGTCTGTCCGTATGAACGCTGAGATCTCGGAAACTACAAAAGCTAGAAGGTTGAGATTTCCCACACATGTTCTTGGGCTTCCAACGCAGCGCAAGTTTATTTCATAAAGGTGACACGCCCACATCGCCCACTAAGGATTTTAAAATGTGTCTGGCGCCCACACCTTTGAAGGTCCGACTCCGGGTGACCAACGGAGCCCGTAGTCCGTGCCTCCCGAGCCCGACACGGGTCACAGGTGAGAGCACTTTCCGCGGGAACTTTCTCTTTCGTCGTCTCTTTTGTTTTCCGTAACCACAATAACAAGCCAGTCACGCCAGCTGACCCCTCGATCAGCTGCCTACCAGTGTTGGTAAACGCGCGAGGAAGGCCTATCTGGCAACGCAGTACCCTTACCTGGTAACCCGACCGCTTATAGAGCTCATAAATGTAAAGCAAGAGCGCCACATCAACATACAGATGAAGGCGATGTTCAAGAAAATGAAGGCTCTGCAGGAAGACGCCAGCAGCCAATGCATAGAGGCAGCCGGACCCAGAAGGACCAGCCCCTTGGCGAAAGAGTGCCCAACATGCAGGGCAAAAATAGGGAATGATGTTGATAAACAGCAGCAAACCGCAAACAGCAGAAGGCGTGACAACGCAACTCAGACGGTCGCCATACAGCTAGAGCCAGCCCCAAAACAATGCGCAGCTGAGCCGCTTACTCAGGAAAACGTCGGCATGGGCAACAGGCCGAAGGAGAAAGCAATTCCCGCGAACCGGAAACCTTATCCCGAGCGGAAGCCGCCCAGACGCGTGGCAAAAAGCCGAGTCTAGGAAGAGAGCCCGCAAAAAAAGGCGACCAGAAGCAGTGATCATCGAGGCCAACGGGAAATCCTACAGCGAGGTCCTGGCGATGGTCAACCGGCGAAGCGACGGCAAGCTACAGGAACTGAGCGAGAGCGTGAACAAGGTGCGTCGCACAGCAAGTGGCAACCTTTTGCTCGAGCTCATCAGAGGCAGCAACAGAAGCGCCGTGATAATGAAGAAGGACCTGGAATCCGTGCTGGAAGGAGCTGCCGGGGTAAGGGCACTATCAGAGGACTCGAGAATGCCATTCCTAATGGTAAGCGACCTAGACCCCCTAGTCGCAGCGGAGGATCTCACAAAGGCGCTGGTGGACCAGTTTGCTGTAGAGACCAGTAAAACTGAAGAGCCTTCGACCCCCCTGAGGGACACACATTCGGCCACGATAGGTCTGCCGTGTAAGAAGGCAAAAGCGTTCCTTACCAAGGGCAAAATAAAGGTGGGCTGGACAGTCAGAGTCAGGAAGAGCGACTCGAAGCCCAGGTGCTTAAAGTGCCTCGATATCGGCCATATCGCATCGCGATGCGCCAGCATGGTGGACAGGAGCGGAGGCTGTTTTCGTTGCGGAGAAAAGGGGCACAAGATCGCTCAGTGCCCAAACGGCAGTGTATGCTTTTTGTGTGCAGGTAGCGACCCCAAGGCGAGAAACCACATGGCAGGCAGTCGCCAGTGCCCGCACGCAACGAGACCCGTACGCAAGCCTAGCGTATGGAAGTGATTCAATTAAACTTGTATCACTGTAGAGCGGCCCACGACTTCCTTCAGCAAACCGTGCGCGAGCAGAAGACGAAAAAGCTTCTGCTGCTGGCGAAGCCAGGGAAACCACCGGGTGAACTGTCGTCGTACCGACCTATCTGCCTTCTGGACACCATAGGCGAGGTCCTGAAGTCAGTTATCTCGACAAGGCTCAACGCGGCACTAGAGGCATCCGTCGGCTTATCCCAACGCCAGTTTGGGTTCCGGAAGCGCCGGTCAACAGTGGATGCAGTTTAAACTGTCGTCGGCATAGCCCATGATGCCAACGCAGGGACAGGATGGAAGGGTGGAAGGACAAAAAGTACTGTTTAGTGGTCACACTAGACATCCGCAACGCCTTCAATTCGGCTAACTGGGATCGGACAGTTGAGGCTCTCAGGAGCTTCAGCGTACCTGGGCATCTACTTAACATAATTAGAAGCTACTTCAGCAACAGAGTGTTGATGTACGAAACTAGCGGCGGAGCAGCATCGTACGACGTGTCGGCTGGCGTTCCACAAGGCTCCGTTCTGAGCCCCTCCTCCATGTACGACGGGGTCCTAAGACTTGAGTTCCCTGAGGACACTACAGTGATAGGGTTCGTCGACGACGTAGCCCTTGCCAAGGAACGGGCGGATACGGAGACCAGAGGGAACGATAGCATAAAAGCGGTGGAGAACTGGTTGGCTTACGCCGGCCTCTCGTTAGCTCCCCACACGACCGAGGCAGTCCTGTTTAGCCCTTGCCAAGGAACGGGCGGATACGGAGACCAGAGCGAACGATAGCATAAAAGCGGTGGAGAACTGGTTGGCTTACGCCGGCCTCTCGTTAACTCCCCACACGACCGAGGCAGTCCTGTTTACGATCCGGAAACTGGTAGAGACTG
Organism: Drosophila lutescens; assembly: GCA_037075285.1. Taxonomy (NCBI): domain Eukaryota; kingdom Metazoa; phylum Arthropoda; class Insecta; order Diptera; family Drosophilidae; genus Drosophila; species Drosophila lutescens. The sequence continues at coordinate 33,879 of JBAMCF010000818.1, read as the reverse complement.
TGCAAGTCTCGGTAGGACGCACTTCGATAACATCGCAGAGAGCGATCAGGTACCTCGGTGTAGTCCTGGACACCAGATTGTAACCGATACGGTGAGGGGACTACCCCGGATTCTCCTTAATACCAGGGGCCCAAGGCAAGATATTAGGAGATTGCTTATGACTGTGGCGTCTTCGCAAATCCTCTACGCAGCTCCGGTGTGGGCGGACGCCATGTCCGTCCCCAGATTTAGTGGAGGAGTGGACTCCGTATATCGGCTAGGCGCAATAAGGGTGGCCTGTGCCTTTCGAACAATATCGGAAGACGCAGTTCTAGTAATCGCTGGACTGGCACCAATTAGGAAGGAAGTCTACCAGCGAGGCGACATGAGCGTGGCGCAAAGAAAAATCGAGGAACGCGCAAAGACTCTGCGCAACTGGCAGGGTAAATGGGAAGCGTCGATCAAAGGGAGATGGACCCACAAACACATCCCCAACATTGAGGAATGGGTATCCCGTAAGCATGGTCAGGTGGACTTTTACCTGACACAGGTGGCCTAAGCGGCCACGGGTGCTTTCGAAGCTACCTTAGGCGCTTCGGAAAGGACACGGGTTCCCGGAATGCGGCAGTGGTATTGTAGAGGATGCAAGCCACGTAATCTTCGAATGCAGACGGTTCGAGTTGCAAAGGCTCAGGTTGGAGGAAGCAACACGCTGGAGATTATCTGCAGAGAACCTGGTCCACATAATGCTGTTTAGCAAAAGGAACTGGGAGGAGGTAGCAGAATACACTAGTTTACAAAATAATTTTCTTGGAGTGCTCCCCAGCAATTGATGGCAAATTCTGTTAGTGTTGGATCCCTAGATCACGAAAATACCACTAATTTTTTTTCGATGGCACAGCTTTTTTAAAGATTTTTTATATCTCGAATTTTTTATATCTCGGCACGTATCCACCCGATTGGGCCAGTTTTCGTTTTATTTTAAAGTCAATAGATCACAGCTTAACTTTGCCATACTGATCAATATGATAGGATAAGTAATGGCAGCGCAGCAGCTCGTCAAAGATAAAAATGTTTTTTTTGGTCGACTGTAAGTCGGCTGTATATATCGTAAAAACTCAAAAAAAATCCGTTGATAAATCATAATGGGTACCAACTTAAAGTTTACATCCTACCGAATTCGTGGAAAATTGGCAGGCGGAAAGAGAGAGGAGGTAGCATCGTGGGCTGACCGGGCGAAGCAATGCTTAGCGGCCGTACCGCCCGATCGTGGTCCACAATAGCCACCATTTCTTATATCCCCACAAACGAAAACTCTTTGAATGGTAAAAACTTTGATTCAGATGAGGCTGTCGAAAACCAATTGTCTCGATTCTTTGCTAGAAAAGACCAAAAGTTCTTCGAGCGCGGAATTATGCAGCTGCCCGAGAGATGGTCATTAGTGGTCGAACAAAACGGCCAATACATAATTGATTAATTATAAGTCCTGATATAAATAAATCATCTTTGAAAATATTGAAAAAAAACGACATGACTTTCTTGCCAACCCAATAATATCTTAAAATACAATTTAAAAATTTTGTTGTTTTTTTCATTGTTAAAATCAAACTAATTTTCAGTCCAAACATTTAAGAAAATAAAATAAAACTTATATATCTTAAAAAGTTAACAACGCAGTAACGGATTTCCTGAAAAAGGTCTCGATTTTATCAGGGATGCACCGAAATACAGCATCTGGAACCACGTATTTTGAACTTCTTTTGCCTTAAACAGATGAAATCGCAAACGGACGCAAATGGAACTTTCCAAAGATCAAGAAAAATATTCAAAAAACGTTTTAGGAAAGTATAAAAATTATATAATGACATATTTTTATACCCGTTACTGGTAAAGTAAAAGGGTATATTGTATTCGTGCAAAAGTATTTAACAGCTAGAAGGATTCGTTTCCGACCCGATCAGCGCAAGTTTATTTCAGCCGAGCGCCATGCCTCCTCTAACGCCCACAATCGCCCACTAACGATTTTAAAATGTGTCTGGCGCCCACACCTTTAAAGATTTCCGAGAAGTCTAAATGCAATTTTTCAAATCGGACCATTCATTAAAAAGTTATTTGCAATCAAAAAAATTGTTATATATCCATCTCCCTCGCACTCCATTTAGCTCAGTGACGGGTATTAGATAGTCGGGTCATTAAGTAAGAACTACGTAAAAACAAATTTCAGTTCGACATCCGCATCTCATGGTTTTTCGCTATTTGCTACTATTTTTCAACTTTGGTTGGAAATTAAAAAAAAACAAGAGAGAACGCTATAGTCGGGTTGGTGTCCCGACTATCAATACCCGTCACTCAGCTAAAGGGAGTGCGAACGCTGTACTCGGGTTGGTGTCCCGACTATCTATTGGGGCTAAAGGGGTGCGAGGGAGATAGATATATAAACAATTTTGATTGTGTATAACTTTTTAATGAATGGTCCGATTTGAAAAATGTCTTCTACATTTCGATAGGTATTAATAAACACTATAAAATTGTGTTTATATATTTTTAAAATCTTAAAGATGTGGCCTCCAGACACATTTGAAAATCGTTTATGGCGATTGTGGGCGTTAGGGGGGCGTGGCACCTCGATGAAACAAACTTGCGCTGCGTAGGAAGCCCAAGAATATGTGTGTAAATCTCAACCTTCTAGCTTTTATAGTTTCCGAGATCTCAGCGTTCATACAGACAGACAGACGGACAGACAGACGGACAGACAGACGGACAGACAGACGGACAGACGGACATGGCTAGATCGACTCGGCTAGTGATCCTGATCAAGAATATATATACTTTATGGGGTCGGAAACGCTTCCTTCTAGCTGTTACATACTTTTGCACGAATACAATATACCTTTTTACTCTACGAGTAACGGGTATAACAAGAGAGATCGCTTTCCCCAATTGGGGAAACCAAACATCAAGACCTTTTGATACTTAGTTTTTAAGATATTCCACCTAGAAGTGACCTAAATTGGCTAAAAATTGCGGTTTTTTTAAAGCGAAAAATTATTTAACTTTGAAGGGGCGTGTCTTTTATGATATTTATGGGGGTTACATATTTGAAAAGAGGGATCAATTATCTGTCGATTGGTATGCGTTACAACTTTCTAGGAAAAATCGAAAATTTGAGTTATTGCTCGTTTTTTGGCCCAAGGTGCCACTGTGCAAAGTTTTGCGACAGACAGACAAACTGACAAACAAAATTAAATTTTCATTTTGGGAAGAAGAAGAAAATCTTTTTTTGGGTATAACTTTTGAACGGAGCATCATATTTTATCATATGACCCCTCATTCGACACGTATTTTTAATAGAAACACAACTAGAATAATTATATAGTTATCCCCAGCGGCCCCAACAGCTCCAAATTTATAAATTTCCACTTTCACACTTTCACCGCCCTCTCTCCCAAACCAATTGAAATTGATTAAGTCTTGGTATGCAATCCTGTTCGTTTTTGCGATACCTTTCGATTGGTCAATCACTCATTATGATCAGACCATCACAGACCATCGTCACTACGTGGACTGCCGTCCACAGGAATTTAACAAAAATGCTCTTTGAACATTCACATTTCCCCAACTTACTCAAAATTGGTAGTTTCGGGAAAAAATTAATAACTTTTTTCTGACTGTCAACTTAAGATGATTCTTTTTTAAAATTCCTAACAGTTTAATTGCAAATTAATTATTAATTAATTAAACCTCTTAACAATTTAATTTAAGCACGTTGTTAAGTTTTTATTAAATTTTGAAAAAAGTGAAAATAAACTTTTTTGGTGCAAAGTGGTACGCGGGTGTCACAGCTTAAATCTTGCTTGATCCTAGCTTTTAATGTTTTACCCAAAAGTTTGGTTACTGCATTAAACAGCATTAAAAAAAAATTTTTTAGTGGAAAAGTTTTTAGGAAATGGGGTGTCCCAACTTACAGACCGTCACAGACCTATTCCGTTGATTATTATTAAAACTAGTTTAATGTATTGTAAAAAGGACTTTAGACTTGGATGACCGATGTTTTTATTTAAAATTAAGTTCGTATTTTTATCCAAAAATCGGATCGACTGGCCACTCGATCACCGGCTGCTTTAAGTCCTAGTATCGATCATAAATTTTAAGAAATAATTATTTATTCTTTTGGGCGTACATTTTGTTTTGTGCGCATACACAAAAAAATAATTTAAAAAACATTTACCAAAAATAAAAATCCAGAAAGCGGGAGTTCTATAAACTGTTCTGCGTGTAAATTGTTCTAGCAAATGGCCCATAAAAAAACCAGACTTGTCGGGAAAATGGGAATGTGGCAACACTCTGTCACTTTATGTCGAACAAAACGTCGAAGAAATTTCAATGAAATGTAAACACTACCACCAACGACGAACTTATCGGCGAACAAAGTCGACTGTGGATGACCTCGATATATATATATATTTTGGAGTGCCGAAGATTGCTTCATTTCAATTATCGAGTATTACTATAAAAGAGTAGAAGTCGATTTGCGTCATGTTCCCCCAGCCCAAACCATAAGACCTAAAATTCTGGAAAAAATTGGGGCTGAATTGTGTGTTAGAGGAGGTGTGCACTAAGAAAGGATTTTTGAAATTCGGCTCCTAAGGACTCCCAGGACTCTCGAAAAATGCGAAATTGCGGGATTAAAACATGAACCATTCCCACAGTTTTCAACCAAACAAGTTGATATTTTAATTTTAAGCTTTATTTGTGGAAATCTTTGAAAGCCCAGAAGATGAGCCCCAACCGACTTCCGGTTGGGGCACTTAATTAATTTTTCCGCACCGATTATGCAATCGGATCCTTTTTTGGTTTATTGTATGGAGCTATGCCATACAATCAGCAGGGTATTTTTATTTTTTTTTTTGGACCCACGGTTGATTTTATATGATTTTTGTTGAAAGATTGCGGAGGTTTCGGGGGCTTTTTTGGCAGCACGTTGTTTTTGGTTTTTGTATGCTTCGGGAGTTCGCAGCACTTACGAACGAATTCCGAACACAGCTCTCACAAAAACAACGTCAGCAGAAGCAGAGCGAGATAGTAGAGAGCAGAGAGAGAGTCATTTGAAGCGAAGGAGATGTTTTTTTCTGGTTTGGAAACACCTGATCAAAATTTGACTATTTGGATACTAGAAAGTATTACCTAATTGACGCAATTCTAAGTCAAAGTGTGTAGCCCAACCCGTAAAAAGCATAAACAATTTTCGTTATGATTTAAAAAAAAATTTAGATTGGTTTTCAAGGGAAATCTTTCAGTCGTCACATTTGAATGTAAGAAACGCAATGACACACACACACATCGACAAATTGGCATGTACATAAGTATGTAATGATTAAATTAGGATAAAATAACGGATCCCCTAATGGATGAAATTCTAAATCAAAATGTGCATGTATCCCGTAAAATATTAAGGAGTTTTAGTTTCTGGGCTTTACTCGAAATCTGTAAAAAAAATTACAGAAACTATTGAGATATACGTATACATACGTACATATGCATTTTTGTACTTTAAAGCAATAAAATGCGTGCAATAATATATGCGTGCACAAATAACGTTCCAATTTAAGAAAAGGTAGTATTCGCACAACGTTTATAATCTGGAAATTGTACCAGCCAAAACATACCCACAAAAATTAAAAAAAGTTGGGTTTAAATTGTGTTAAAGGCGGGGGGAAATTGTTGGAAAATTTCGTCTCCAAAAGGCTCACGCGTCATATTACATCCACAGTTTTCACTAAAAAGACTTGGAGCTTTATGTGCGTTTTATTTTTTAATTTTCCTTATTTCCGAAAATATTTAACTCCAGCTGTTTCTCCCCAGCCGACATTGGGCCACTTCCTTTTTTGTTTACCTACCGATCGGATGCGGGCGGATCCGTTTTTCGCTTAAACTATTTTGTCCGTAGCCTTTCATAGGTGTGTGCTATCGAGTATCGAGTTATTACTATAAAAGAGTAGAAGTCGATTTGCGTCATGTTCCCCCAGCCCAAACCATAAGACCTAAAATTCTGGAAAAAATTGGGGCTGAATTGTGTGTTAGAGGAGGTGTGCACTAAGAAAGGATTTTTTGAAATTCGGCTCCTAAGGACTCCCAGGACTCTCGAAAAATGCGAAATTGCGGGATTAAAACATGAACCATTCCCACAGTTTTCAACCAAACAAGTTGATATTTTAATTTTAAGCTTTATTTGTGGAAATCTTTGAAAGCCCAGAAGATGAGCCCCAACCGACTTCCGGTTGGGGCACTTAATTAATTTTTCCGCACCGATTATGCAATCGGATCCTTTTTTGGTTTATTGTATGGAGCTATGCCATACAATCAGCAAGGTATTTTTATTTTTTTTTTGGACCCACGGTTGATTTTATATGATTTTTGTTGAAAGATTGCGGAGGTTTCGGGGGCTTTTTTGGCAGCACGTTGTTTTTGGTTTTTGTATGCTTCGGGAGTTCGCAGCACTTACGAACGAATTCCGAACACAGCTCTCACAAAAACAACGTCAGCAGAAGCAGAGCGAGATAGTAGAGAGCAGAGAGAGAGTCATTTGAAGCGAAGGAGATGTTTTTTTCTGGTTTGGAAACACCTGATCAAAATTTGACTATTTGGATACTAGAAAGTATTACCTAATTGACGCAATTCTAAGTCAAAGTGTGTAGCCCAACCCGTAAAAAGCATAAACAATTTTCGTTTTGATTTAAAAAAAAATTTAGATTGGTTTTCAAGGGAAATCTTTCAGTCGTCACATTTGAATGTAAGAAACGCAATGACACACACACACATCGACAAATTGGCATGTACATAAGTATGTAATGATTAAATTAGGATAAAATAACGGATCACCTAATGGATGCAATTCTAAATCAAAATGTGTATGTATCCCGTAAAATATTAAGGAGTTTTAGTTTCTGGGCTCTACTCGAAATCTGTAAAAAAAATTACAGAAACTATTGAGATATACGTATACATACGTACATATGCATTTTTGTACTTTAAAACAATAAAATGCGTGCAATAATATATGCGTGCACAAATAACATTCCAATTTAAGAAAAGGTAGTATTCGCACAACGTTGATAATCTGGAAATTGTACCAGCCAAAACATACCCACAAAAATTAAAAAAAGTTGGTTTTAAATTGTGTTAAAGGCGGGGGGAAATTGTTTGAAAATTTCGTCTCCAAAAGGCTCACACGTCATATTACATCCACAGTTTTCACTAAAAAGAGTTGGAGCTTTATGTGCGTTTTTTTTTTTAATTTTCCTTATTTCCGAAAATATTTAACTCCAGCTGTTGATCCCCAGCCGACATTGGGCCACTTCCTTTTTTGTTTACCTACCGATCCTGCGGGCGGATCCGTTTTTCGCTTAAACCATTTTGTCCGTGGCCTTTCATAGGTGTGTGTTATTTTTTATATATTCTTTTTTAAGTTTTTAAGGTTTTTGGGGGTTAGATCTGTTCGAAAAAAACAGTAAAAAAAATAGTAAGAGTTTTTCTCTGCATTCGCTTAGTTAACCAAAATGATAAATTTAGGCTACCAGAACGATGGAGTTAAGGTGGGAATAAGGTGAGGTTAGTGCGGGGTTAAGTTGCGATTAAGGAGGTATTAGATAAATTAGGGTAAAAGTAATGTAAAGAAAGAGTGAAAGTGAGAAAGGTAAGGTTCGTTTGGACTTTAGCGAGGATAAGGTGGGTCTAGGTGACAAACAAGTTTTAATAAGAAAAGGTGAAGTTAAAGTAAGTAAGTAAAGTAAGGAACATTTTTTTTCAGGTGAGACTAAAGTTAGGTTAGCTAAGAAGAGGAAAACTTGTGTTAAGATGAAAACAGCATTAAGCATTTTTAAATTATTAAAATTTTTTATTTATATATATTAAAAAATAAAATTTTTATTTTTAAATATTAAAATTTTAAAACTATATAATATACTAGCAATACCCAAAGCGACGTTGTCCGCTACTTTTAGCAAAGAATATCCGAGTAAAATCCCGCCTAACCTTAGCTAAACAGTAAACCCACCTAGAACGCACTAATATTCTATCCATATCCTCCTAACCATAACATACCTTACCTTAACACCGCATTAACCCTAATATTACTTCACCTTAACCCCACCTATTTTATTCTCACCCTTGGCACACTTTTTTAGCACCTTAATGCTGTTTTCACTCTTAACACAAGTTTTTCCTCTTCTTAGCTAACCTAACTTTAGTCTCACCTGAAAAAAATGTTCCTTACTTTACTTACTTACTTTAACTTCACCTTTTCTTATTAAAACTTGTTTGTCACCTAGACCCACCTTATCCTCGCTAAAGTCCAAACGAACCTTACCTTTCTCACTTTCACTCTTTCTTTACATTACTTTTACCCTAATTTATCTAATACCTCCTTAATCGCAACTTAACCCCGCACTAACCTCACCTTATTCCCACCTTAACTCCACCGTTCTGGTAGCCTAAATTTATCATTTTGGTTAACTAAGCGAATGCAGAGAAAAACTCTTACTATTTTTTTTACTGTTTTTTTCGAACAGATCTAACCCCCAAAAACCTTAAAAACTTAAAAAAGAATATATAAAAAATAACACACACCTATGAAAGGCTACGGACAAAATAGTTTAAGCGAAAAACGGATCCGCCCGCAGGATCGGTAGGTAAACAAAAAAGGAAGTGGCCCAATGTCGGCTGGGGATCAACAGCAGTAGTTAAATATTTTCGGAAATAAGGAAAATTAAAAAAAAAACGCACATAAAGCTCCAACTCTTTTTAGTGAAAACTGTGGATGTAATTTGACGTGTGAGCCTTTTGGAGACGAAATTTTCCAACAATTTCCCCCCGCCTTTAACACAATTTAAAACCAACTTTTTTTAATTTTTGTGAGTATGTTTTGGCTGGTACAATTTCCAGATTATCAACGTTGTGCGAATACTACCTTTTCTTAAATTGGAATGTTATTTGTGCACGCATATATTATTGCACGCATTTTATTGTTTTAAAGTACAAAAATGCATATGTACGTATGTATACGTATATCTCAATAGTTTCTGTAATTTTTTTTACAGATTTCGAGTAGAGCCCAGAAACTAAAACTCCTTAATATTTTACGGGATACATACACATTTTGATTTAGAATTGCATCCATTAGGTGATCTGTTATTTTATCCTAATTTAATCATTACATACTTATGTACATGCCAATTTGTCGATGTGTGTGTGTGTCATTGCGTTTCTTACATTCAAATGTGACGACTGAAAGTTTTCCCTTGAAAACCAATCTAAATTTTTTTTAAATCAAAACGAAAATTTTTTATGCTTTTTACGGGTTGGCTACACACTTTGACTTAGAATTGCGTCAATTAGGTAATACGTTCTAGTATCCAAATAGTCAAATTTTGATCAGGTGTTTCCAAACCAGAAAAAAACATCTCTTTCGCTTCAAATGACTCTCTCTCTGCTCTCTACTCTCTCGCTCTGCTTCTGCTGACGTTGTTTTTGTGAGAGCTGTGTTCGGAATTCGTTCGTAAGTGCTGCAGAACTGCCGAAGCATACAAAAACCAAAAACAACGTGCTGCCAAAAAAGCCCCCGCAACCCCCGCAATCTTACAACAAAAATCATATAAAATCAACCGTGGGTCCCAAAAAAAAATAAAAATACCTTACTGATTGTATGGCATAGCTCCATACAATAAACCAAAAACGGATCCGATCGCATAATCGGTGCGGAAAAATGAATTAAGTGCCCCAACCGGAAGTCGGTTGGGGCTCATCTTCTGGGCTTTCAAAGATTTCCACAAATAAAGCTTAAAATTAAAATATCAACTTGTTTGGTTGAAAACTGTGGGAATGGTTCATGTTTTAATCCCGCAATTTCGCATTTTTCGAGAGTCCTGGGAGTCCTTAGGAGCCGAATTTTAAAAAATCCTTTCTTAGTGCACACTTCCTCTAACACACGATTCAGCCCCAATTTTTTCCAGAATTTTAGGTCTTATGGTTTGGGCTGGGGGAACATGACGCAAATCGACATCTACTCTTTTATAGTAATACTCGATATCGATAGCACACACCTATGAAAGGCTACGGACAAAATAGTTTAAGCGAAAAACGGATCCGCCCGCAGGATCGGTAGGTAAACAAAAAAGGAAGTGGCCCAATGTCGGCTGGGGATCAACAGCTGGAGTTAAATATTTTCGGAAATAAGGAAAATTTAAAAAAAAACGCACATAAAGCTCCAACTCTTTTTAGTGAAAACTGTGGATGTAATATGACGTGTGAGCCTTTTGGAGACGAAATTTTCAAACAATTTCCCCCGCCTTTAACACAATTTAAAACCAACTTTTTAATTTTTGTGGGTATGTTTTGGCTGGTACAATTTCCAGATTATCAACGTTGTGCGAATACTACCTTTTCTTAAATTGGAATGTTATTTGTGCACGCATATATTATTGCACGCATTTTATTGTTTTAAAGTACAAAAATGCATATGTACGTATGAATACGTATATCTCAATAGTTTCTGTAATTTTTTTTACAGATTTCGAGAAGAGCCCAGAAACTAAAAATCCTTAATATTTTACGGGATACATACACATTTTGAATCAGAATTGCATCCATTAGGTGATCCGTTATTTTATCCTAATTTAATCATTACATACTTATGTACATGCCAATTTGTCGATGTGTGTGTGTGTCATTGCGTTTCTTACATTCAAATGTGACGTCTGAAAGTTTTTCCCTTAAAACCATTCTAAATTTTTTTTTAAATCAAAATGAAAATTTTTTATGCTTTTTACGGGTTGGCTACACACTTTGACTTAGAATTGCGTCAATTAGGTAATACGTTCTAGTATCCAAATAGTCAAATTTTGATCAGGTGTTTCTAAACCAGAAAAAAACATCTCCTTCGCTTCAAATGACTCTCTCTCGCTCTCTAATCTCTCGCTCTGCTTCGCTGACGTTGTTTTTGTGAGAGCTGTGTTCGGAATTCGTTCGTAAGTGCTGCAAACTCCCGAAGCATACAAAACCAAACAACGTCTGCCAAAAAAGCCCCCGAAACCCCCGTAGTCTTACAACAAAAATCATATAAAATCAACCGTGGGTCCCAAAAAAAAATAAAATACCTTACTGATTGTATGGCATAGCTCCATACAATAAACCAAAAACGGATCCGATCGCATAATCGGTGCGGAAAAATTAATTAAGTGCCCCAACCGGAAGTCGGTTGGGGCTCATCTTCTGCTTTCAAAGATTTCCACAAATAAAGCTTAAAATAAAAATATCAACTTGTTTGGTTGAAAACTGTGGGAATGGTTCATGTTTTAATCCCGCAATTTCGCATTTTTCGAGAGTCCTGGGAGTCCTTAGGAGCCGAATTTCAAAAAATCCTTTCTTAGTGCACACCTCCTCTAACACAATTCAGCCCCAATTTTTTCAGAATTTTAGGTCTTATGGTTTGGGCTGGGGAACATGAAGAAATCGGTTCTATCTTTATATATAATTATTAATGTATACATCATAATTGAAATGAAGCAATCTTCGGCACTCCAAAATATATATATATATCGAGGTCATCCACAGTCGACTTTGTTCGCCGATAAGTTCGTCGTTGGTGGTAGTGTTTACATTTCATTGAAATTTCTTCGACGTTTTGTTCGACATAAAGTGACAGAGTGTTGCCACATTCCCATTTTCCCGACAAGTCTGGTTTTTTTATGGGCCATTTGCTAGAACAATTTACACGCAGAACAGTTTATAGAACTCCCGCTTTCTGGATTTTTATTTTTGGTAAATGTTTTTTAAATTATTTTTTTGTGTATGCGCACAAAACAAAATGTACGCCCAAAAGAATAAATAATTATTTCTTAAAATTTATGATCGATACTAGGACTTAAAGCAGCCGGTGATCGAGTGGCCAGTCGATCCGATTTTTGGATAAAAATACGAACTTAATTTTAAATAAAAACATCGGTCATCCAAGTCTAAAGTCCTTTTTACAATACATTAAACTAGTTTTAATAATAATCAACGGAATAGGTCTGTGACGGTCTGTGAGTTGGGACACCCCATTTCCTAAAAACTTTTCCACTAAAAAATTTTTTTTTAATGCTGTTTAATGCAGTAACCAAACTTTTGGGTAAAACATTAAAAGCTAGGATCAAGCAAGATTTAAGCTGTGACACCCGCGTACCACTTTGCACCAAAAAAGTTTATTTTCACTTTTTTCAAAATTTAATAAAAACTTAACAACGTGCTTAAATTAAATTGTTAAGAGGTTTAATTAATTAATAATTAATTTGCAATTAAACTGTTAGGAATTTTAAAAAAGAATCATCTTAAGTTGACAGTCAGAAAAAAAGTTATTAATTTTTTCCCGAAACTACCAATTTTGAGTAAGTTGGGGAAATGTGAATGTTCAAAGAGCATTTTTGTTAAATTCCTGTGGACGGCAGTCCACGTAGTGACGATGGTCTGTGATGGTCTGATCATAATGAGTGATTCACCAATCGAAAGGTATCGCAAAAACGAACAGGATTGCATACCAAGACTTAATCAATTTCAATTGGTTTGGGAGAGAGGGCGGTGAAAGTGTGAAAGTGGAAATTTATAAATTTGGAGCTGTTGGGGCCGCTGGGGATAACTATATAATTATTCTAGTTGTGTTTCTATTAAAAATACGTGTCGAATGAGGGGTCATATGATAAAATATGATGCTCCGTTCAAAAGTTATACCCAAAAAAAGATTTTCTTCTTCTTCCCAAAATGAAAATTTAATTTTGTTTGTCAGTTTGTCTGTCAACTTTGCACAGTGGCACCTTGGGCCAAAAAACGAGCAATAACTCAAATTTTCGATTTTTCCTAGAAAGTTGTAACGCATACCAATCGACAGATAATTGATCCCTCTTTTCAAATATGTAACCCCCATAAATATCATAAAAGACACGCCCCTTCAAAGTTAAATAATTTTTCGCTTTAAAAAAACCGCAATTTTTAGCCAATTTAGGTCACTTCTAGGTGGAATATCTTAAAAACTAAGTATCAAAAGGTCTTGATGTTTGGTTTCCCCAATTGGGGAAAGCGATCTCTCTTGTTATACCCGTTACTCGTAGAGTAAAAGGGTATATTGTATTCGTGCAAAAGTATGTAACAGCTAGAAGGAAGCGTTTCCGACCCCATAAAGTATATATATTCTTGATCAGGATCACTAGCCGAGTCGATCTAGCCATGTCCGTCTGTCCGTCTGTCTGTCCGTCTGTCTGTCCGTCTGTCTGTCCGTCTGTCTGTCTGTATGAACGCTGAGATCTCGGAAACTATAAAAGCTAGAAGGTTGAGATTTCACACACATATTCTTGGGCTTCCTACGCAGCGCAAGTTTGTTTCATCGAGGTGCCACGCCCCCTAACGCCCACAATCGCCATAAACGATTTTCAAATGTGTCTGGAGGCCACATCTTTTAAGATTTTAAAAATATATAAACGCAATTTTATAGTGTTTATTAATACCTATCGAAATGTAGAAGACATTTTTCAAATCGGACCATTCATTAAAAAGTTATACGCAATCAAAATTGTTTATATATCTATCTCCCTCGCACTCCCTTTAGCCCCAATAGATAGTCGGGACACCAACCCGAGTACAGCGTTCGCACTCCCTTTAGCTGAGTGACGGGTATTAGATAGTCGGGACACCAACCCGACTATAGCGTTCTCTCTTGTTTTTTTTTAATTTCCAACCAAAGTTGAAAAATAGTAGCAAATAGCGAAAAACCATGAGATGCGGATGTCGAACTGAAATTTGTTTTTACGTAGTTCTTACTTAATGACCCGACTATCTAATACCCGTCACTGAGCTAAATGGAGTGCGAGGGAGATGGATATATAACAATTTTTTTGATTGCAAATAACTTTTTAATGAATGGTCCGATTTGAAAAATTGCATTTAGACTTCTCGGAAATCTTTAAAGGTGTGGGCGCCAGACACATTTTAAAATCGTTAGTGGGCGATTGTGGGCGTTAGAGGAGGCATGGCGCTCGGCTGAAATAAACTTGCGCTGATCGGGTCGGAAACGAATCCTTCTAGCTGTTAAATACTTTTGCACGAATACAATATACCCTTTTACTTTACCAGTAACGGGTATAAAAATATGTCATTATATAATTTTTATACTTTCCTAAAACGTTTTTTGAATATTTTTCTTGATCTTTGGAAAGTTCCATTTGCGTCCGTTTGCGATTTCATCTGTTTAAGGCAAAAGAAGTTCAAAATACGTGGTTCCAGATGCTGTATTTCGGTGCATCCCTGATAAAATCGAGACCTTTTTCAGGAAATCCGTTACTGCGTTGTTAACTTTTTAAGATATATAAGTTTTATTTTATTTTCTTAAATGTTTGGACTGAAAATTAGTTTGATTTTAACAATGAAAAAAACAACAAAATTTTTAAATTGTATTTTAAGATATTATTGGGTTGGCAAGAAAGTCATGTCGGTTTTTTTCAATATTTTCAAAGATGATTTATTTATATCAGGACTTATAATTAATCAATTATGTATTGGCCATTTTGTTCGACCACTAATGACCATCTCTCGGGCAGCTGCATAATTCCGCGATCGAAGAACTTTTGGTCTTTTCCAGCAAAGAATCGAGACAATTGGTTTTCGACAGCCTCATCTGAATCAAAGTTTTTACCATTCAAAGAGTTTTCGTTTGTGGGGATATAAGAAATGGTGGCTATTGTGGACCACGATCGGGCGGTACGGCCGCTAAGCATTGCTTCGCCCGGTCAGCCCACGATGCTACCTCCTCTCTCTTTCCGCCTGTCAATTTTCCACGAATTCGGTAGGATGTAAACTTTAAGTTGGTACCCATTATGATTTATCAACGGATTTTTTTTTGAGTTTTTACGATATATACAGCCGACTTACAGTCGACCAAAAAAAACATTTTTATCTTTGACGAGCTGCTGCGCTGCCATTACTTATCCTATCATATTGATCAGTATGGCAAAGTTAAGCTGTGATCTATTGACTTTAAAATAAAACGAAAACTGGCCCAATCGGGTGGATACGTGCCGAGATATAAAAAATTCGAGATATAAAAAATCTTTAAAAAAGCTGTGCCATCGAAAAAAAATTAGTGGTATTTTCGTGATCTAGGGATCCAACACTAACAGAATTTGCCATCAATTGCTGGGGAGCACTCCAAGAAAATTATTTTGTAAACTAGTGTATTCTGCTACCTCCTCCCAGTTCCTTTTGCTAAACAGCATTATGTGGACCAGGTTCTCTGCAGATAATCTCCAGCGTGTTGCTTCCTCCAACCTGAGCCTTTGCAACTCGAACCGTCTGCATTCGAAGATTACGTGGCTTGCATCCTCTACAATACCACTGCCGCATTCCGGGAACCCGTGTCCTTTCCGAAGCGCCTAAGGTAGCTTCGAAAGCACCCGTGGCCGCTTAGGCCACCTGTGTCAGGTAAAAGTCCACCTGACCATGCTTACGGGATACCCATTCCTCAATGTTGGGGATGTGTTTGTGGGTCCATCTCCCTTTGATCGACGCTTCCCATTTACCCTGCCAGTTGCGCAGAGTCTTTGCGCGTTCCTCGATTTTTCTTTGCGCCACGCTCATGTCGCCTCGCTGGTAGACTTCCTTCCTAATTGGTGCCAGTCCAGCGATTACTAGAACTGCGTCTTCCGATATTGTTCGAAAGGCACAGGCCACCCTTATTGCGCCTAGCCGATATACGGAGTCCACTCCTCCACTAAATCTGGGGACGGACATGGCGTCCGCCCACACCGGAGCTGCGTAGAGGATTTGCGAAGACGCCACAGTCATAAGCAATCTCCTAATATCTTGCCTTGGGCCCCTGGTATTAAGGAGAATCCGGGGTAGTCCCCTCACCGTATCGGTTACAATCTGGTGTCCAGGACTACACCGAGGTACCTGATCGCTCTCTGCGATGTTATCGAAGTGCGTCCTACCGAGACTTGCACAGTCTCTACCAGTTTCCGGATCGTAAACAGGACTGCCTCGGTCGTGTGGGGAGTTAACGAGAGGCCGGCGTAAGCCAACCAGTTCTCCACCGCTTTTATGCTATCGTTCGCTCTGGTCTCCGTATCCGCCCGTTCCTTGGCAAGGGCTAAACAGGACTGCCTCGGTCGTGTGGGGAGCTAACGAGAGGCCGGCGTAAGCCAACCAGTTCTCCACCGCTTTTATGCTATCGTTCCCTCTGGTCTCCGTATCCGCCCGTTCCTTGGCAAGGGCTACGTCGTCGACGAACCCTATCACTGTAGTGTCCTCGGGGAACTCCAGTCTTAGGACCCCGTCGTACATGGAGGAGGGGCTCAGAACGGAGCCTTGTGGAACGCCAGCCGACACGTCGTACGATGCTGCTCCGCCGCTAGTTTCGTACATCAACACTCTGTTGCTGAAGTAGCTTCTAATTATGTTAAGTAGATGCCCAGGTACGCTGAAGCTCCTGAGAGCCTCAACTGTCCGATCCCAGTTAGCCGAATTGAAGGCGTTGCGGATGTCTAGTGTGACCACTAAACAGTACTTTTTGTCGCCACCCTTCCATCCTGTCCCTGCGTTGGCATCATGGGCTATGCCGACGACAGTTTAAACTGCATCCACTGTTGACCGGCGCTTCCGGAACCCAAACTGGCGTTGGGATAAGCCGACGGATGCCCCGCGTTGAGCCTTGTCGAGATAACTGACTTCAGGACCTCGCCTATGGTGTCCAGAAGGCAGATAGGTCGGTACGACGACAGTTCACCCGGTGGTTTCCCTGGCTTCGCCAGCAGCAGAAGCTTTTTCGTCTTCTGCTCGCGCACGGTTTGCTGAAGGAAGTCGTGGGCCGCTCTACAGTGATACAAGTTTAATTGAATCACTTCCATACGCTAGGCTTGCGTACGGGTCTCGTTGCGTGCGGGCACTGGCGACTGCCTGCCATGTGGTTTCTCGCCTTGGGGTCGCTACCTGCACACAAAAAGCATACACTGCCGTTTGGGCACTGAGCGATCTTGTGCCCCTTTTCTCCGCAACGAAAACAGCCTCCGCTCCTGTCCACCATGCTGGCGCATCGCGATGCGATATGGCCGATATCGAGGCACTTTAAGCACCTGGGCTTCGAGTCGCTCTTCCTGACTCTGACTGTCCAGCCCACCTTTATTTTGCCCTTGGTAAGGAACGCTTTTGCCTTCTTACACGGCAGACCTATCGTGGCCGAATGTGTGTCCCTCAGGGGGGGTCGAAGGCTCTTAAGTTTTACTGGTCTCTACAGCAAACTGGTCCACCAGCGCCTTTGTGAGATCCTCCGCTGCGACTAGGGGGTCTAGGTCGCTTACCATTAGGAATGGCATTCTCGAGTCCTCTGATAGTGCCCTTACCCCGGCAGCTCCTTCCAGCACGGATTCCAGGTCCTTCTTCATTATCACGGCGCTTCTGTTGCTGCCTCTGATGAGCTCGAGCAAAAGGTTGCCACTTGCTGTGCGACGCACCTTGTTCACGCTCTCGCTCAGTTCCTGTAGCTTGCCGTCGCTTCGCCGGGTGACCATCGCCAGGACCTCGCTGTAGGATTTCCAGTTGGCCTCGATGATCACTGCTTCTGGTCGCCTTTTTTTGCGGGCTCTCTTCCTAGACTCGGCTTTTTGCCACGCGTCTGGGCGGCTTCCGCTCGGGATAAGGTTTCCGGTTCGCGGGAATTGCTTTCTCCTTCGGCCTGTTGCCCATGCCGACGTTTTCCTGAGTAAGCGGCTCAGCTGCGCATTGTTTTGGGGCTGGCTCTAGCTGTATGGCGACCGTCTGAGTTGCGTTGTCACGCCTTCTGCTGTTTGCGGTTTGCTGCTGCTCATCAACAGCATTCCCTATTTTTGCCCTGCATGTTGGGCACTCTTTCGCCAAGGGGTGGTCCTGCTGGGTCCGGCGGCCTCTATGCATTGGCTGCTGGCGTCTTCCTGCAGAGCCTTCATTTTCTTGAACATCGCCTTCATCTGTATGTTGATGTGGCGCTCTTGCTTTACATTTATGAGCTCTATAAGCGGTCGGGTTACCAGGTAAGGGTACTGCGTTGCCAGATAGGCCTTCCTCGCGCGTTTACCAACACTGGTAGGCAGCTGATCGAGGGGTCAGCTGGCGTGACTGGCTTGTTATTGTGGTTACGGAAAACAAAAGAGACGACGAAAGAGAAAGTTCCCGCGGAAAGTGCTCTCACCTGTGACCCGTGTCGGGCTCGGGAGGCACGGACTACGGGCTCCGTTGGTCACCCGGAGTCGGACCTTCAAAGGTGTGGGCGCCAGACACATTTTAAAATCCTTAGTGGGCGATGTGGGCGTGTCACCTTTATGAAATAAACTTGCGCTGCGTTGGAAGCCCAAGAACATGTGTGGGAAATCTCAACCTTCTAGCTTTTGTAGTTTCCGAGATCTCAGCGTTCATACGGACAGACAGACAGACGGACAGACGGTCATGGCCATATCGACTCGGCTAGTGACCCTGATCAAGATTATATATACTTTATAGGGTCGGAAACGCTTCCTTCTAGCTGTTACATGCTTTTGCACGAATACAATATACCCTTTTACTCTACGAGTAACGGGTGTTATATACGAAATAAAGTTCAATAAAAATCTCTAAAAATTTCAGAAACAACATTAATGTTTTTAATTTTCCCGCTTCTTATCAGTTTTGAGTACAGAAAAATGATCATGCCTGGTTAATACTGCTGAAAAATACCACAAATTTGACGTCGCAGCCCTGTAACGCGACGATACATTCACAAAGGACCGTTTTCCCTAACAGACCGAGCAAAGTAGTCAGTAGAAACCTAAACCGAAGAAACCCAAAAAAAACAAGAGAGAACGTTATAGTCGGGTGCCCTGACTATCAGATACCCGTTACTCAGGTAAAGGGAGTGCAAGGGAGATGGAGATAGAAACTTTGATCACGCATAACTTTTTAACGAATGGTCCGATTTGAAAAATTTCCTCTACATTTCGATAGGTATTGATAAACACAATAAAACTGCGTTTTAACTTTTCCGAAATATTTTAATTTTTAAAATCGTATATAAGCGATTGTGGGCGTTAGAGGGGGCGTGGCACTTCTTTAAAACAAACTTGCGCTGCGTAGGAACTCCTAGAATCTGCATGCAAAAAGCCAATCTTCTAGCTTTTATAGTTTCCGAAATCTCAGCGTTCATACAGACAGACAGACGGACAGACGGACAGACGGACAGACGGACATGGCTAGATCGACTCGGCTCGCGATCCTGATCAAGAATATATATACTTTATGGGGTCGGAAACGCTTCCTTCTAGCTGTTACATACTTTTGCACGAATAAAATATACCCTTTTACTCTACGAGTAACGGGTATAAAAAGGATTTTGCTCTGGGCGTAACAGCTGTTTATCAAAAACCCTTTGATTGTGTAATAGTGTGTTTAGACTGGGCGAATCATTGACATGCGACGCAAAGTAAGATTTTGATTTTTTTCCATAGGAACCCTGTGGATAGAAGAAGAGAACATTTTCTCGAATGTTCGACGAAGGCTCGAAAATTTACTATAAAATGTGAAGGAATACATAAGTAACGACCGACTTTTTTGTCAGTATTCTTCAAATTCGAATGATTTAAGGCTGCATGTAAAGACCCCGCATCATTTTTAAATATTCGAAAATGATTCTAGTAGTCTAAATACACTAATAGCTCACTCTCAGTTCTCAAAGTTTTCTAGAAAAGCCTGTCATTTGGACAGCTTTTTCTTTAGCACTTTGAAAAGGTTGACCGATACTTGCAAGCTCTGAGTTTAATTAACTAAGATCACTTTTCCTTATTTATTTATTTTTTTTAAACCACCTTAAACCAAATTTAAAAGACCTTAAAGCAAACGCAAAAACAAAACTATTCAGACGCATGTAGCGCGAGCAAAACAAACACATAAATAATTACATAACCAAAATTGTATGCGCGAGGCTTGTTAGGCAGGCGATGTTTTCTAAAATCTAATTCATAGTTGCGGCAGCCTCTTTGAAAGCGATTTCATCGAAGGATGTGGCAATAAACGATTTGTAAGTCAAAATTTTATTTAAAACTAAAAACTCTATAGGCAAGCGCGAAATAATCGCAAAATTCGGCACATGAAAAGTTAAACCAAGTGCACCGACGCAATGAATTGCGAAAACTTAATATAAATAGGGATGAGAATAGAAGATAGCCGCCGCTAACATCGTTCCCTTTTCCCCTTACCGCAACTTGGGCGCATAAGCAGCGGCGTCAGCGTTGCTGGTGAACGCGCATGCTAGTTATCCAACCCGTGAAACCAAGCCACTTATGGCTTTTATAAACAATAATTACAATCTCTGCATTTTCCTTTGTCTTTGCCTTTGGCTTTGAGGTCCGATTTTGGTTGCCCAGCTATGTTAAACAAATAAAAATTAAAGTAAACATCAGTCCAATCAATTGCGCCTTTTGCGTTCCTAGTGTCCGCCAAATTGTATCGGTCAGCATAATTCAATTTCACAATGAGATGCGACAGTTTCATCTTAAGCTTTTAATCTAAACATGAATTGAAGTTCTAAAGTTCAACAAGAGAGAACGCTATAGTCGGGTGCCCCGACAATCAGATACCCGTTACTCAGATAAAGGGTGTGCGAGGGAGATGGAGATAGAAACTTTGAACACGCATAACTTTTTAACGAATGGTCCGATTTGAAAATTCTTCTACATTTCGATAGGTATTGATAAACACAATAAAACTGCATTTTTACTTTTCCGAAATATTTAAATTTTTAAAATCGTATATAAGCGATTGTGGGCGTTAGAGGGGGCGTGGCACCTTTTTGAAACAAACTTGCGCTGCGTAGGAACTCCTAGAATCTGCAGGCAAAATGCCAATCTTCTAGCTTTTATAGTTTCCGAGATCTCAGCGTTCATACAGACAGACAGACAGACGGACAGACAGACGGACAGACAGACGGA
This sequence comes from Drosophila lutescens, assembly GCA_037075285.1. Classification (NCBI taxonomy): domain Eukaryota; kingdom Metazoa; phylum Arthropoda; class Insecta; order Diptera; family Drosophilidae; genus Drosophila; species Drosophila lutescens. The sequence goes on along the minus strand of JBAMCF010000818.1, from coordinate 12,895 downwards.
CAGACAGACGGACAGACAGACGGACAGACGGACAGACGGACATGTCTAGATCGACTCGGCTAGTGATCCTGATCAAGAATATATATACTTTATGGGGTCGGAAACGCTTCCTTCTAGCTGTTACATACTTTTGCACGAATACAATATACCCTTTTACTCTACGAGTAACGGGTATAAAAAGAAAAGCTCCTGGCCGAGGTTGGTTGGATTTCATTTAAGATTGGAGACGGCAGTCGTATTTTGACCCGAGCCGAGATTAGTAACGTAATTGTGAAACTAAAAAATTGTTTTGTGTTAATAATATTTTCAATAAAGGTTTAACATCATAAAATATTTGAAAATAAAAATTATATTTTTTTCTTTAAAATTTCCGGAAGAAAATTAATTGGCACCCAACGTGGGGCCGCGTAATAAAAAAAAAGGTTCCTAATAATTATTTAATGAAGAATAAGATAAATATAAACGGAGCTCGCGCGACCAATAACCAAACATTTTTAGAGGAAAAATTATGAAATCCATCGCCAATCGACGACACCTAACATTGTGATTCAAAAATGAAATGGAAATCAATTAATGTAATAAATATATTAAAGGTGGACCGAAACATTTATTAATAACAAAAAAAAAAAATAAAAAACCAAACAAAATATAAATTAAAAGAAATAAATAAAAACAAGAGAGAACGCTATAGTCGGGTTGGTGTCCCGACTATCTAATACCCGTCACTCAGCTAAAGGGAGTGCGAACGCTGTACTCGGGTTGGTGTCCCGACTATCTATTGGGGCTAAAGGGAGTGCGAGGGAGATAGATATATAAACAATTTTGATTGCGTATAACTTTTTAATGAATGGTCCGATTTGAAAAATGTCTTCTACATTTCGATAGGTATTAATAAACACTATAAAATGGCGTTTATATATTTTTAAAATCTTAAAAGATGTGGCCTCCAGACACATTTGAAAATCGTTTATGGCGATTGTGGGCGTTAGGGGGGCGTGGCACCTCGATGAAACAAACTTGCGCTGCGTAGGAAGCCCAAGAATATGTGTGTGAAATCTCAACCTTCTAGCTTTTATAGTTTCCGAGATCTCAGCGTTCATACAGACAGACAGACGGACAGACGGACAGACGGACAGACAGACAGACGGACAGACAGACGGACAGACGGACATGGCTAGATCGACTCGGCTAGTGATCCTGATCAAGAATATATATACTTTATGGGGTCGGAAACGCTTCCTTCTCCCTGTTACATACTTTTGCACGAATACAATATACCCTTTTACTCTACGAGTAACGGGTATAAATATAAAAAAAACCCAAAGAGAATCAAACACAAAATAAAAACCAAAACCAAACTAAAACAAGAGAGAACGCTATAGTCGGGTTTGTGTCCCGACTATCTAATACCCGTCACTCAGCTAATGGGAGTGCGAGGGAGATGGATTTTTTTGATTGCGAATAACTTTTTAATGAATGGTCCGATTTGAAAAATGTCTTCTACATTTCGATAGGTATAAATATACACAACAAAATTGCATTGCTTGGGCCGCTCTTAAGAACTCTGGTACGTTTAGGGTATCCGTTCTGTATGCCTTTTCAATACGCGGCTGGGTTTCCGTCCTGCTCGGCCGTATCCCCAGGCTGCGCAAGATGACCTCATGATCGCTGGCTGTGAAGAACTCGCCGATCCGCCAGAATGCTTGCCGCGCAAGGCTGGGAATCGCAGACTTCAGGTCGATCACTGAGCCAGCTCCTGCCCTGTTGAACGTCTGATGGGAGCATTCGTTCATGAGCACCAAGTCTAGCGAGGCGACGGCCTCTACCACTATACGTCCTCTCGCGATTTTCCACTGACTTCCCCAGTCGCACAGATTTCATCTATTGTTTCGCTAAAGGTCGCGAGCGAGAGGCTGGGGGCGAGGTAGCAGCTATAGATCCAGTACTGGCCCACCTTTCCGCGGTCGAATCCATTCGCTCGCCTCACCTCCATGCCATGTGGTTTCTCGCCTTGGGGTCGCTACCTGCACACAAAAAGCATACACAGCCGTTTGGGCACTGAGCGATCTTGTGCCCCTTTTCTCAGCAACGAAAACAGCCTCCTCTCCTGTCCACCTTGCTAGCGCATCGCGCACATGGGCTTCGAGTCGCTCTTCCTGACTCTGCTGACTATCCAGCCCACCTTTATTTTTGCCTTGGCAAGGACCGCTTTTGCCTCCTTACACGGCAGCCCAATCGTGGCCGACTGTGTGTCCCTGAAAGTGGGTCGAAGGCTCTTCAGTTTGACTGCGCTGGCCTCAACAAACTGGTCCACCAGCGCCTTTGTGAGATCCCCTGCTGCTACTAGGGGGTCTAGGTCACTTACCACCAGGAATTGCACTCTCAAGTCCAAATCCAGCACGGATTCCAGGTCCTTCTTCATTATCACGGCGCTTCTGTTGCTGCCTCTGATGAGCTCGAGCAAAAGGTTGCCACTTGCTGTGCGACGCACCTTGTTCACGCTCTCGCTCAGTTCCTGTAGCTTGCCGTCGCTTCGCCGGGTGACCATCGCCAGGACCTCGCTGTAGGATTTCCAGTTGGCCTCGATGATCACTGCTTCTGGTCGCCTTTTTTTGCGGGCTCTCTTCCTAGACTCGGCTTTTTGCCACGCGTCTGGGCGGCTTCCGCTCGGGATAAGGTTTCCGGTTCGCGGGAATTGCTTTCTCCTTCGGCCTGTTGCCCATGCCGACGTTTTCCTGAGTAAGCGGCTCAGCTGCGCATTGTTTTGGGGCTGGCTCTAGCTGTATGGCGACCGTCTGAGTTGCGTTGTCACGCCTTCTGCTGTTTGCGGTTTGCTGCTGCTCATCAACAGCATTCCCTATTTTTGCCCTGCATGTTGATCACTCTTTTGCCAAGGGGCTGGTCCTGCTGAGTCCGACGGCCTCTATGCGTTGGCTGCAGGCGTCTTCCTGCAGAGCTTTCATTTTCTTGAACATCGCCTTCATCTGTATTTTGATGTGGCGCACTTGCTTTTCATTTATGAGCTCTATAAGCTGGTCGAGAACCCGATCTCCACCAAATTGTCGCTGCACGATCGGGCTTCGACTTCTTTGCCAGCATTTTCCTGTGCGATCCGGTGGGGCTACTCATCTCCCTCGGCCGCTTAGGCGTGTCTTGCCCGCTCTCCAGCGTGGTGTGTCACGCTTTGCTGGAAAGGGCCTGGGGCCGCTGGCAGAATTGGTGATCGCGAGATCTTCCTTCTGGGCTGGAAAACTCCCGCCATATCATTCTCCTTCTCTTTTGAGCTTGTTGCATTCACTGCCGAGGTGGCCAAGCCTACCACCACCTCGTCGGGTTTGGTTAGAATGGGATTTGGGGCCTCCAGAATCCCCGCCCCCCACGGGTGGATTTCCACTTAATTGGTTGCCACCTGGAGTAGTTTGGTTTGTAATCGACATTCCTTCTCATGTAGCAGTTTATACCTTCTGCGAGGTTGTTTCATTTTATACCTGCTGTCAGGGTTTAGTACTGCCGGCCACTATGGCGCAGACTCAGACCTCTAAGCCGCCCACTGTGGGTCAGACGCAACGTGAATCCAACGGTGGTCATGAGTTACCCCAAGGCTTTTCCGGTGGAAGCTATACCTCTCCTGCTCGGCCGCCAGAGCCCCGTATTGACACTGGTCGGCAGCTGATCGAGCGGTCAGCTGGCGTGACTGGCTTGTTGTTGTGGGCGCCGCCATTTTTGGTCGCAAGAGAGGTTAAGGAAAACAAAAGAGACGATAAAAGAGAAAGTTCCCGCGGAAAGTGCTCTCACCTTTGACCCATGTCGGGCTCGGGCTCCATTGATCACCCGGAGTCGGACCTTTATGGGTGAGTCGTCTTCGGCGCCGCGTGCATCTGCGGGATGCCCTTTGGACTATCTCACGCTGCCACAACGCGAGATTTCTTATGTTTTTCCGGGAGCACCTACGAGGTGCAACCGCTCTTTCTGCCACTCACTCAAAAAAAGATCGATTGGCTGTGTGGCACGTAGCGCCCAAATGCGACATTTTTGCTTATTAACATAACCACCGAGGTGGAAATGGGCCTCACCAGAAAACACAATTCTTGTGTTGAAAAATTGATTCGACCGAATAGGTTACTGTAAAGCTAGCCAAGGCAGCCATATAAACAATGAGCAATGTTGAGGCTATCCAATAAACAAAAATTTTTTGTAAAGTATGTACTCGTTGTTTTTTATAGCGATTTTAAAACATATATGTGAGATTCGACGAGTTCGTCACATTACCCTACACTCCCCTACATTAATATTAATTGTCAAGGAATTTATTAAGAAGTTAACATAAGTTCGTTACCTTACCCTACACTCCCCTACATTCATATTAATTGTCTATGAATTTATTAAAAAGTGAACATAACTCGGCTTAAAAATATATCAAAATTCCTCTTTGCTTAAGCTAAAAATAAAATTAGGAAAATTGTTCAATGTTGATTTCCGCAGGCGAAGCTGTGGGAGACCTTCCTAATTAAAATACATAAAATACAATTAATTATACATAAAATACATATATTGCATGTCTATGTTGAATTTTATTGAATTATATTCTTCTCTGGTATATAATTTTTTTTAGTATTTTAAAATTTCGAACTAAATTTCACAAAAATCGGTCGACTTTATAATGCAACTGACATTGTAAGGATGCAATTTGCTGGGGTCGGCGTCTCAGTCAATCCAGGATCCTCTCCAGATAAATGTATAATCTTGGATACAATTGAGGACGAATGTATAGATCAAAAGGGATTTGTTTAGTCATTTTAGGGGTCGGAGACTCGAAACACTAGTTGGGAATCTTATAGCCTATTTACACTAGGGTGGAGTTATGGAGTTATGGGGTTATTGACGTAACCCTGTTTTTTGTACATAGGCTGTTATAGGCAACTAGATGAGGGCAAAAGTTAAGTACTTTTAGGGTCTTTGGTATTTCGGACTATGTTTTTGTATTTTTCGGTATATTTTGTATTTATTTCTTATCGTTGAAGGTCCATCCCTAGGAAAATAAACAACACAAACAACAAACACTAGATGTCATTACTCGATATTTGGAGTTTACCCAGTGGAAACACTTTTTTGGAGTAATCGGGTTACTGGCTCACTCGATAGGTTACCCCACATAGTGTGACTAGACTATTACTCAACTCCTACTCAACTTCCGCGTGGCCGCAGGAAAAGCTATCTAGAATTCCACAGCCCGCGTAGCCGCAGTGAAAACAAGCTATAATGATCTCGCCCGCGTAACCGCAGGAAAAATTGGCTATATTGGTCTCGCCCGCGTAACCGCAGGGAGAACAACTATAACGAACACTTCGCCCGCGTAGCCGCAGGGAAAGCTAGCTAAAATGATCTCGCCCGCGTAACCACAGGGAGAACTAACTATAACGAACACTTCGCCCTCGTAGCCGAAGGGAAAGCTAGCTAAAATGATCTCTCCAGAAGTGATGTGGTGGCTTTTTGAAGTGGGATCAGCTCCACCCATTTCGTGAAAGCGTCCAGAAATACGAGTAGGACGGTGTTCCCATGCCGAGAGCACGTAAGGGGACCCATAAAATCAGCGCAGATTACACTAAAAGGTTCCTCTACTTGACGGGTAAACATTTGTCCAGCTGGTTTTAGCTGACTCACCTTGTACTTCTGGCTTCTCCCGTCCCCCTCCTCGGGTACCGTTCCCATCCTACGGTATAGTTGTTCTCGTTCGATGCGGTAGTCCGGGAATTTCTCTGGTTGCTGGGTTACTAAGCTTGACATCTTCTTAATCCATTTACATTCTGGTGTTTCTACTCGGACTTGCTGTACCGTATCCAGTAGTTGCCTGGATAAGGCATCCGCGATAATGTTGAGCTTTCCCCGTCGATATATTACATCGAATTGGTGCTGCTGGCGCTCTAGTGCCCATCTTGCTATCCGTCCAGTGGGGCTGTCGATGGAATTGAACCATTTTAGGGCCAGATGATCGGTCACAACTTCAAATCGACAGCCCTCCAGGTAACACCGCATCTTTCGTATGGCCCACACTATGGCCAGGCATTTCTTCTCTATTACGGAGTAATTTTCCTCGGTCCGGGTCAATCGGCGGCTGGCATAGGCTATAACCCTTTCTACTCCATCGATGGTCTGGATCAACACTGCGCCTAATCCGTGTTCGCTAGCGTCAGTCTGGAGGGAGAACCTTTGATCAAAATCGGAACACGGGAGGACAGGTGCCTCTGTAAGTCGGGATTTTAAAGTCTCGAAAGTCTGATCCTGTTCCTCATTTCAACTCCACTTTCTGCCCGTCCAACCAAGAGAACTGGCATTGCTAGCGGAAGGTACCGTAAAACCATCTGATATGTGGCAGCTCTTTCCTCGATGTGTTCCATAAAGCTGAGTGGGTCGGAACATCCATCAAAGGAGACCCCAGCGGGTCATCTTGTCTACTAGCGCCGCACATAGCTTCCAATTCTGCAAGCCGCATCCGCGTTGCCTCAGAGAGGTCGTCTTGATTCGCGAAAGCCGCAACCCTGCTGCGTAGTTCCTCCACGGTTCCAAGACTGCTGAGTTCGAACAAGGCAGTGATTGCTTCCAATTCGTCCTTTATTTTTTTACTAGCTTTACCCGGAGCGACTTCGTTCGCTTAAAATAAGTTTTGAGTACGGTTGTCAGGAGTTTCTTATTTCTTATTAGCGCGTTTTTTTGAAAACCTTTCTGTAAGCAACCTATGTTGAAGATCCTTCAAGAGAGAGAATCGGAAGGCTACTGGCAGAGCTATATAATATATGAATGTTATCTAAGTAAAAGTAGTGAATTTTTATACTTTCTATCAGTTTCAATATTTTAATTTGCGGACAAATGTACACTCGTTTGTAAACTGGAATTTGTTGTTTTCATATTTGTTGTTTTGAATGAAACGAAAACATTTGTACACACACGAAAGGATTGGCATCCCATACAAAAGTAGCGAAGTATTTATTATTTTCCGATTCCAGATTTGATCGATAATTATTAATTTTAAAACTAATTTTTTGATTAATTTTAAACTCTACAAATTAAAAGGAAATTAATAATTTTATTTGTATTTAAGCATATTATCTACTTTCAAGTAGAAACATACAAACACATTGTGAGTATGTATTGTTTGGACATGTATTGTACATATGTACAAATTATACTTTAGTAGCTGGCCCGGTGCCGTCCCTGTACGGGCCAGTGGTGAGGGGGCACCGGTAGGGTGCTTGCTAAAGGTGAGGGTACCGGCAGGGTACTTGTCGTAGGTGAGGGCACCGGCGGGGTGCTTGTTATAAAGGGGCACCGGAAGGGTTGTCGTAGGTGAGGGCACCGGCAGGGTGCTTGTTGTAGGCGGAGGTCGCCGCTAGTGTAGTTATAGTTGTCCGCTAGACACTATGATCGCTGATGTGCTGGATGAAGAGCACCACTGCGGTGCCGTCAATGGTTGGGAGTTGGCTGCTGGCAACTATAATGGCGCTGGACGAGGTGCCGCTGCGTAACTCTTCCAAGTGGTTGGGGGGTGGCTGCATGGGCACCTATGGCCACCAATGAGTAATGAAGATTATGATGAGGGGATAACTGTCCCCTATGCCCCTGGCCTTAAGCTCAGTGGACGAATATAAATATGTTTGACGGCGATGGCCGGAGTAATGCTCATGAGCAGTGTGCTCTTTATTCGAGATATAAACAGTACTAAATACGAATTCTGGACTTAAAGCTAACAGAAGCTAACCCATAGCGGCCACGCAAAAGTGCTAGTTTGCCGCTGGCGATGAGCATCCGGTCAAATGCTGTGTCAGCGATTTGGCCGGTGCATGGTATTCGGACAGCCGGTCATCGACTCTGTCCGGTTGACTTTAGTTAACTACTCCCTACAGATTGAGGCCGCCCTCGGCCGACCCTATTTCGGCAATCACCTCCCAAGCCGGATCGCTATCTTCTGGCCCTGGTGAGTCGCTGATAGTGAGGACCGACACAAATCAATACGCCAAAATATTGCTCCTGCGATTAGCGCTACCATGCGTGTCTCGATTGGTATTAATTTCTTCTCCGAACTTCTGAATATATTCCAAATTACGTTCATTTAAACGATGAAGGTAGGGAAGACTCAGAGTGCTTCGACTGATGGTGATATTTAGAGAGGGCGAATTGGCTAACCCCGCAGTCCTCTTCCGGACAGTGTCGTAATTTACGAACAGGGTTTCCTTAACGGTAGCGCGTTCATCGAAAGTGACAAGGTGCGTTCCATGAACCCAGACGCTGGTTCCGTTGTCCACCTGCACTTGGGCTGACCGGTCATTGCTAATGATGATTCCCTCGTCGACGTAGGTGGTTGGATGTAAATCACTTGAAGCTGGGTCTCGCAGTGCGCTATTCCACCTGCATGTAGCTCTCTTGCGCACGAGCTCCGCCGTTAGTCGACAAGGTGACTCCTGGTGCCACCGAGCAGTTCTTAATCGAGTGGACTTCTCCGTTGCACTCGGCTACTCGTGATACCAACTAATCGTAACAATCACATTATGGAGAGCTACGGGGAAAACCTGTGACTTTCTTACATGCTAGTTCTGACCTTAGGAAATTTAATGATGAAGTGTAAAATGTTATCGGATTGTAGAACTTGTACGGACGCAAACAGACAAAAATGTCCCTTATGGGAGTGTCGGTGGGCTCCTCAAGCCAAACATTCTCTAAGTCTGCGTGGTCCAATATATTTGGACTAACCAAGTTGATTTTCGCAAGTGTAATCGCAAGTACTAAGTTCTGCAATTCCATCATGATCATCCTGTTCCGAGCAAGCAATGTCTCGTATAAATGACCAGTGTCAATTTGTGAATTTTTAGCTGATTTCAGGATTTGGTTGACTGTTGCGGTAAGCTTATTAATTTGATCTTGTACTCTATTGTTAATTTCCACCTGTCTATTGTTTGAGTTAATAAGCTGCAACTCAGTAAATTTGATCTTTCTAAATCTTCTGCGCCTTCTGCCACGATCTTTAATGTTGACCCTAGAAAATCCAAACTTCTTAGCCACCCTATGGTGTACGCCCAATGAGTCAAGTAGGTCTCGAGATGAGCGGTATCCACGCTCAAAAGCTTTTTCATGTGCGATAGGGGAAACATTTCGCTCATGTTGTCCGTTTCCTCAACTACGCGCCTATATTCAGACAGATTTGCCGAGTGCCTTACGAACGCGTACTCTTCCCAAACCAGGATGCGACCATCAATGATGGGAATATATTTCGGCTTGGAATAGCTGCGGTTATGTCGACGCTGCAGTTAGAGACAAGATGAAGAGGACGAATTTGAACCTGTGAAATGAATTCGAAGCTATATTTTTGTTTATGACAAGGTTGCCCACCACCAACGGAAATTAGCTTAAACTTAAAAGCCTTATTTTGCGTAGAAGCATTTTCCCTTGTTCTCAGCTTGTCCTGGGCCTGTTCTATTTTATCCCGTATTTCGTACTGTGGATCACTTGATTGTGTTACAACTACGTCGGCTGGCCTCTTGTCGATGACCGATTGATAGATTTGTTGCATTTAGCAGTGGCTACAAAATTAGTTCAATCTGTGTCACTGATGCCTTTATCAATTTTAAGGCATCTAGCAAGCTCTATTAGCGTGCTGTGGAAACGTTCCACTTGTCCGTTTGAGACACCTGTGGAGGCGCGGTGCATTCGAGATGCTCGCCGAAATGGTTTTCCAGCATGGACAAAATTGTTGTTGCCGAATTCAACGATGGTTCGTTGTCACAATATGTGACCTTGGCTTTTGGGAAAACATTCAAGAGTTGTAGCAGTGCTGGTTTAATGTCCTCTATATGGTTCTAGAGGGGGATTGGCTGGACCATCGCAAATTTTGGGAATTTGTCAATGGACGTAAGAAAATATTTTTTCATCCGTTGAGAAGATGTCTATGTGTAAAATCTCCCCAACCTGGGACGGGATTGGTGTTTCCCCAAGCTCCTGCTTTTTGGGATGCCCTGTCATATTTAGCTTTAGCACATGTTTTGCAGTTAGCGATGATTTCGCTAGCTAGCTTGGCCATTTTCGGGAAGTAGTACTCGGAGAGTACCTGCTTCACATTCTCTTGGGCCGACCTGTGAGCCCTTGGTGTGTTCAGTGGACAGAATTTCCCGTCTCTCCGGGACTGCGAAAATGTCCGTTACAACGACTTTTACAATACCAAAAATTTTGTGGCGTGGAAATTGGCGTACCAGTTGGTCCTGTATCATTGCGAGTGTGTGCAAATCGCAATGGATGGCGTTTACGCCCTTAGGAGACAACTAAATCTGTCGAGCTCATTGAGTAACGGCTCAGTGCAGAGGCCGAAATCTGCATGCCGTCTCTTGTTTCCAAAGAGTGACAAAGCTGCGTTTTTGCGGAAAGCGATCTTCCTCCGGAGTTATCTGGTTTTGGAAGCACTTTAAGGGCTTATCCGTTGCCTCAATTGTGTGGGTCAGTGACAGCTCACTGTGAATCGTGGCCGCACTTGAAAAGGCTTCTTCCTCTCCCAGAACGTTAAGTTGCTGTCTTGAGAGGGCATCCGCAACGAGGTTTTCCTGCCGGGCTTGTAAAAAATTTTGGCGCCGGACTCGTCGATGCGAGCTTTCCACCGTTTGATTTTCGCATTTGGATTAGATTCTGCCACCGCGAAGGTCAATGGTTGATGATCAGTAAAGATGTTTATATCTTTGACTGCATATAAGTAGTGACGCAGCTCGAGCCAGTGCCCAAATTATGGCTAAGAGTTTCCTCTCGTACTTGTGGCGTAGTTAACCTCCTATCTTTCAATGTCCTTGAGATCATTGTTATTGGGCGTCCCTCTTGGGACAATACTGCCCCAATGCCATAGGCCGAGGCATCTGTCGTTAGATCAAATGCCTTTTTGTAATCGGGGTACCTTAGCATCACGTTGTCGGATGCCAAGATATTTCGAAGTTTCTGGAATGCTTGTTGTTGCGCCTCACAGAACTGAACCGGAATGTTTCGTGACCTGTGTCTACTAACTATTCCGTTTTCCCCCTTCAAGATGTCCGATATAGGCCTCGCTATTGCTGCGAAGTCCTTAATGAAACAATAACTGGCTAAGCCTAGAAATGATCGTACCTCAAAAATATTTTTGGGTTCCGGAAATTCTTTTATGGCCTTTACCTTTTCTGGGTCTGTTGTAGCACCGTTACAGGTGACTATCAACCCAAGGAAGCTCACACTTTTAAAAAAGCTGGACTTCTCTCCCGATACTCTCATGTTCGCATCGTACAGGCTCTTAAGAACCCAATCCACGTGCCTAATGTGAGCGTTTCTCATCCTCCGAAAAAATGATTACGTCGTCAACGTAAACATAGCAGAACTTGCCGATATCGTTCCCGTAGGATGTCGTCGATGGTCCTCTGAAAAATCGCTGCCTGCAGACTTGAGGCCAAACGGAAGTCTGCGGAATTCGTACTTCCCCCCATTCACCGAGAAGGAAGTTTTCTCACGGTCTTTTTCCGCGAGAGTAATTTGGTGGTAGCCGGACTTTAAGTCCGGCGTTGAGAAATACTCGGCTTCTGCCCAAGTTTCCTAATATCATTGAAATGTTCGAGCGTAGGATAACGATCAGGTATTGTTCTCTTCGTTCAGTTTGCGAACGTCCAACACCAGCCGCATTTTTCGGTTCCCATCCTCATCGATTCCCTTTTTTATCCACAACCCATATTGGGTTGCTTCTGGGGGGAGACCGATTTTTGGACTATGCCGTTTTTAAGCAGATCGCCAATCTCTTTGTTGACGAGAATCCGTACGCCCCCATGGGAGTGAGGGGTACAATTTGGTGTAAATGGGCTCTTCATCGAGAGTCCTGATGGTAGCAATGACCGACGTATTATATGGCAGGGCTTCATTAGGGTCAGCGAAGGACTTTTTTCTGTCCTTTAGCATTTTTAGGAACGCTCCCTTTACTAAAGGAGGTGCCTCTGAGCAGTCCACCTTAGTAAAGTTGACGTCTGGGCAGGTGTGGAATGAAATTGGTTCCACCTCTGTGCCCCATTCAGGCTGACCTGAAGCCAAGCATAGTGATACCTCTGCTGTTTTAACAGGTCGAGGCCTATTATCCCGTCAAATGTTTCTAAATCCCGTAAAATAAAAAATGTGGCATTCAGTAAAACAGTGCCACACAGCATTTCTCTGTGATTTTGCTCTTGTCGTGAATGGAATGAACTGAGAATTTGGATTCTACCGGGCGAACGCCTTTCAACCCTTTATGCGGTCGAATGAAATTTTTGGACGCGCCCGTGTCAATGAGGAACTTCATGTTCACCCCGCTACTCTGCGTCCGATGACGGGTAGCAGGGATTTTCCCTAAAAAATTTATTGTGTCTGAGTCGTAATCGTAGAATTGAGTCATCGTTTATTCCGCGCAGCCGCTGCGAGCGGGCAGCATCGGCATACGATTTTACGCACTTGTTCGTCGTTTCTGAACGACGTGATTAACCCTCTGTTGTTTCTTTGAGTTACCCGTGCGATCGGAAGTTGCGGGTCTTCTGTTCTGATAAGTAGGGACATGAACAGGGTGGATTACCTTGGAGGCAGATGGATCTACATCCATGGGCTCCTGCGTATTTTGAAACTTGTTGTTGCGCGGCTCATTATGGACCTGCGCTTTAAACGTTTTGCTGTAGTGCGGGTTTTGCCGGCACTATTTTGTGGCTCCGCCTGTGCGGGTGTCTTGTCCTGTTGACGACTTTGAGTCTTTGGACTTGACTTTCGCTCCTCTTGGCTTCTTGCGAACGTAGTCGCGAACTGATACCTCTCGTGGTTTGATTCCACCTCTTGTGCCAGGGCTAGTGCCGATGGCATATCCTTCGGCTTTTGCCGAGAAAAGCACGTCAGTGAG